>JAWWEQ010046479.1:0-16548 GCA_035583055.1 Torymus tubicola | reverse complement strand
TTTGACCGATGTAGAGCCCAAGTAGCGACATGTTCACGAATTCACCCTCCCATAAGAAGTTATCACTTCAAAAATAACCCTCCAACCCCTTACGCCACTGGGACTGCAAAAAAATTCATTCTCAACCTCATTTCCGTAGCAATAATATAAGAGAAGGCCCGTCTTTACCTAGCAAATTAAAATTAATTTTCATCCCAAAGCGGAAGGAATAATATGCTCTTTGCTGTCACACCAAATAATAGTACCTCCATATACCGGGTTTTAATTAAAAGCTCCTGTTTTCTTGCCATTTTTTCGCGCGTAAGTACGCAAAGCGAAAATTCGCAAATCAAAGGCTAGCTGTGCTTAACCCTCCCTTGTCGTCTTCTCGACACCAACTCAACCGGAAGCGAGAGAGAGAGCGAGAAAAAAATTTTCATTAAGAGTTAATTAAATTTGCCCAGGGAGAAATATCGACGCTCCCCTTTCTTGCGACAAAGCGAGCGCCCTTATTATCCCCTCCCGTGCAATCGTCTTTTCTTCCTATAGCAGGAGCTGAGCTGACAAATCAGCGCGCACAAGTACCTGCGCGACAGTTTTCGTTATTGACGGTCCCTCGGCGTTCCGGAAGTATGGCCTTATTGTGATTAACGCAGAAATTTCGGGGAATTTACGTGAAGTGCGAATGACTGTTACGTACACGTTGCGTCAAAATTTTTTTGAAATTTCGTATAAAACGTAGAATTGTTGGATGTTGGTTTGTAAAATAGAAATTATTTGTATGGTTTCTTACTTTGAAAGAATTAGCAGTTTTATTAGTAACGTTAACATTCCTTTTTTTAAGACAACTTTTTATAAATTGCATATTATAGATAACAAGATATAAACAATGTGTAACATACTTATAAATTCAACTGTATATTTTCACTAACAATCCATCCTAAAAATCATATCAACTCTCTCACCACTCACAAAAACAGCTACCACCATAACTGTAAACTCTCTACCCAGCCTGTACCATTCCCACTTCTCATCCCTAAACCTCACCAGCCGAGTAATTGCGCGCGCAGTTTAAAATAAACTCTCGCACACTTTTTGCTCTCCAACCGTTGTGTCTCAGTCCCGTTGGCTCCTTCAAATTTTTTTCTCTACTCTCTCTCTCTCTCTCTGCGCTTACTCCGAGTGGCTAAAACGTACACCCTCTCGAAAGAACGGCCACCAGCAGCCCCGAAGAGTTACAGCTTTCAATTTAGTAGCGCAAACACTGCTGATGTACGGCCAGCCGCTGCCAGTCTCTCTTTTTCTTCCTCCCGAAAAGTCCCCTGGACGAGAAGCGCGCGCACACACGAGCGCTCAAGCGCTTTTATCGGTACGTATGCGTCCCATGGGACATGGAGAGTATAGGCTGTGATCGTCGCGGGGCCTTTCTACCCCCTCGTGCGTCGTCTTTGAATAAATACGCAGCGCCCGTTTCTTTGCATACGGCAATTAGGTTTCTTTGTGTGTGTGTTTTTTTTTAAGCTGGAAGGAGAGTGTACTTGTTTTGCTTAGGGGAGATACTGTACGCGTGAGTATTTAGAATTGACAAGATTGACGGGGAGATGTGTGTATATAAGTATAGCGAAGATTAAGAGAAAAGTTTGAGATCATTTTTCAGATTTTTTTTGAGAGAAGACAACGAAGAATCGTTTGAATGTTATTAATATTGTTTTGGCACTTGCCACTTAACTCTATTTTTTTTTAGTAGATTACATGTGTATGTGGTTGTGTGATAACTTTTATATATATATGAAAATATGAGTTAAGAACCCATCAACTAATTTATCATGAAAATTAATTTTATTATAACTTAAATACAGGCTTTATTGAAACTTGGTTTAACGAAGCCAATATCCGATATTTCTTAATAAGAAACGACTTGTTCATTAAATCCGATAACATTCTGCAACAACGTACACAACCGTACACAAAGAAATCACACCTCATTACACAACGTATCACTTCCACTCGCTATCGCTAGCGGTAGCGGAGAAATCAAGCCACCAATTACACACTTCCAAACACAAAAAAAAATGCCAAACCATTAGAATAAACTTACCAACAGCGTATTAGTAACCCGATACCAATTACCCAGTTGTCACACAGCATATCGCACGTCGTAACTCACTAACATATCCGCATCTAAACCTCTCACTCTTTCTCTCTCGCTTATTATCCCACGATAAATAAAACGCACCATTTGCATAATCGCTTTATCACGTATACACACACAAACATAAATATACAGATACACACATACACATACAAACTGCTCTCAAGAATTCCTCTACACGCATAACGTAACCGAAGGTCAGTCACTCGCAAGCGCACTTTTGTCGTTGTCGTATAGTCGTCTGGCCGCCCTATTCAGAGATCTCGAGAAAGTGAACGGGCTCTCTCGTTGCGACACGTACACGCACGCACGCGCACGGCTGCGTATAGAAAGAGACTCGTGTGTGTAGTAGGTACGATTGCGAAACTTTCGTAATCGGATGGAATGTCGAACTCCGCGTGCTCGCTCTTGCTAACGAGAAATCCCGGCATCGATACGCTCTCCACATACATACTCGCGTATGCGCGCGTATATATATATATATATATACGTTTCGGGATAGAATTTTTCGCATCGACTAAGCCTTTTTTCGTCTGTTGTTCGCAGGTCGCTGAAAGTGAAACCATGACTCGCCGACAGTGTCCAACAGCGGTAGCAGTAGTAGCAGTAGCAGTAGAGGCTGACACGCGTAGTACAGCTATTACTACCTCGACCTCGTGCACGTGAACGAAAGCTGCAGTGACGATGTGTCCGTAATACGAGGCAAGAAATACGACTAGAAGAAGATGGAGGAGATCCGGGGCACACCGACGCGCCGACTGTCCCAGATCCTGGATCCAATAACCCGACTGACCTCTGAACTGGGCTCGAGCTCCTCGGCACCATGCAGTCCGAGATTAGTCTCCCGTCACCACGAGGCTTGCTGTACTACCTCGTCTGGACCCTCGTCTCTCGGCCAGGAATCTACCAGAATTCCTGGACCCGACAGTCCCAGACTCATGCCGAGGAGAGGACGACAAGGTCCAACGCCACCTCCACGGCCGCGGAACAACAACAGCCCGGTGCATTACCGCGACTCGCCATACGTCAATGTCTCCAATCTCATCTTCCAGAAAGATAAGAGCTTTGCCGAATCGGCCAAGAGCGCAGGTTACGTCGAGCTTAAGGATAGCAGCGGAGGTGGTGGTGGTGGTGGTGGTAGCGGACCTAGTAGCCTACAGTCCACCAGCTCCAAGGCCAAGATCAGTCCGTTTAACTTCACGTCTGAGTCTAGCGGCCACGTGGAGTATGTTGACTCTAGATCTTATATGAGCCAGCTGGCCATGGACTTTGTGCCTACTCCGACCTGCTACGAGAACAAACCTCATGAGGTCCCGCCATATCCTCGTGGTAGGTCGCCCTTTGAGCCTAGCACCTCTAGGAGCCCATTCGAGAGGAGTTACTCGGTTAGTGGCAGGCAGCAGCCAGAATCACAGAGCAGGCAGGACGCGGTCAAGGAACCCAAGAGCATGTATGGGTCATCCAAGAGCTTCGATGGGTACTCAAATACTGTGGAGGAGCTAAACTGGCAGGAACGGTGTCTTGAGCTACAGCTGGAGTTGCACAGGAGCAGGAACCAGGCCAGCAGGGTACGCGACATGCTGCGAGAAAAGGTCAGTTGAGTTTACTTATATTGTTCTTGTACTTATACTTTCCGATTAAATAACTTGAATAAGAAAGATTACTATTGTCAGTAGAGAAATAGCGATTAGTATGAAGTTGAAGCTTTTAGGGACAACTTCAGAGTGTTATCAAAACATTTGTACTTATTTGTATAGCGGGACTATAGCTTCATATCGTTTTCTGCATAGAACACCCTTAAACTTAGATAAAACTACAGAGAAATACTGTGCTAAAGTAAGCATATCGCCAGTGAGAAAAAAATAAAATATATATAATAAAATCCAGCCCTAAGCTGTGTAAATCAAAAAAGTAAGTAAACGAATCACCCAAATATATCTTTGCAATTGCAAGTAATAATGTAATCAGTCAGAAGATAACTCTCATGAATAATAATATACATTCAAATAACAAATAACAAAGCTTTGTCAGATATAAATACGTATGCGTAAAAGGTTTCAATAACTTCATATCTTATTTAAGCTGAACAATATATTTCTTCTAATATTGAAAGAGATTCAGAAGTCACCATACAAATCTGAAATACGCATTTTTCCGAAATATACACTAAATATAAATTTTTCCGTTTCTTACTTAATTCTTATACAATACTGGTCCACTGAATATATCCATAATTTTAATACAACTATAGTTCAGTATAACAAAATATATATATTCACAGTTTTTACATAAAACTACTCCCCCGTTCACAAACATTACAACACCCAACTTTCTCTCCCCTAATTTACAGCCTCCAAAAGACCTAAATTACAAATCCCTCACGACTCGGCTAATTCTTAACTCCTATAACCTCCGCCTAAACGTGAGAATAAGCATCCGCAGGTGCGTGCGCGCCCTTACTTAAACACCAACATCACCGAGAGAGGCGACGCTCGAGAGAACGAGAAGAGGACGCGGACGCATTTCAAACTTCCTTCAAAGTACACACACGCCCGTCTATAATCAAGGCGAAACGAGAAAGCGGGAATCCGGAAAGAAGCGCACAGGCGTCGCCAGGCCGTTCGATCCCACGGGGGACCAATCACAGCAAACGATCCGTGACTAAACCAATAAGCGCGCGCGCTCTCTCTTGAGTTTCGACTACGGCGTGGCCAATAACGATCGGACGATCGGGATAGATAGAGGTAGCTCTGGGTTAGAGGAGGTTTTAATCGGTATAGAGGTGGAAGATGACTGATGATGGAAAAAGTGAGTTTATGGAAAAATATCACCGAAGTTAATAGTAAAAGTATTTGTAAATTTTGAAGTGCAGAGTTTATAGGTTAAAGTATTAGAGACAATGATTTGCCTAGTGAAAAAAAAGAAAAAATTTTAGTACTAGACTCTAGTAATAGAGAATTTATTGGTAATATAATTTCTAAATAACCAACTTTTTTATTGTTTAATATATAAAAATAATTCTTGAAAATATTTATTGCTTAAGATAAATCTGATAATTTTTATAGTACATAGAACAAAAAAAAATCTTACTCAAATGGAAGAGTGCTATTTAAATTTAATTTTTAAAGAATTAAATTATCTTGCGCCCGTAAAGTGCTAGATAATGAATTTAATTTTTCCAAGAATACTTTTTAGAAATTAAATCTCGAAAAATATTTAAACTTGCTTAAGCTCTTTTTATATAACGAGAACTATATAATGTATACTCCAAAACCCAAAATAGAAATAACTAGGCGCGCGTTCTATGGCTGACCCTCATTCACCCCCAATATGCATCAATAAGCGCTTCAATTAAATTTAATCCGAACAAATGATCCCGGAAAAATTTTAATAAAATCCTCCCCTTTCTCTCGTATATACTGTCCACGCGCATCATCTCCGTATCTACACTATCCAGTCCCCCCGCACATGACAGCCGTCGCACATCTCTGAATCATCCTCTAATCACCATAAAATTCTCTTTCTCTCTCTCTCTCTCTTACTACACCCACGCAAAAATACATGCAAATCGTCGCGACCCTCTTTATTAACAAATACTTATCCCCAATCGTCATGCCAACCCTGCCCGTAAAACTGAACCACTCAAGATTGGCATCATTTGCATATCTTTCAAACCCACATATATATATATATATATATATATATATATATATATACACTACTCACGTACGCATATACACGTAAATACGTAGCTTTATACACCACCGTTGCAGCAGCAGCAGTACCTCGGTGAATCATCCGGAGAAATTTCATTTGACGCGCTGCATACGTCAAATTGGTTATGCCACCGCCCGCGCGTTTAGTATGTGCGGTCACGAGCGACGGTTTAGCTCGACGGTCGTCGTCCCTCCCTCGCGTACCGACGGGCTAGATAAGGCACGCGCGACGTCGCGCTGCTATTGGAGTTTCTTTTGAACACGCGAAAAGTGAGAGAGAGAGAGAGAAAGAGAGAGAGAGTAGAGCGATTTTATTGAGATGAGCAGAGCGGTGCGTACCGGATGGCGTTAGTCTCAGTCTCTGCGAGATATTTAGCCGGAAGTATGTTTGCATGGATGAGGGTAGAAAAAGGAAGATTACTTTGTTTGGATATTAATTGAATGTCGATGTGTATAGAGGTGTTTAGTAATTCGAAGTAATGAAATTAAGGTGAGAATAAGGCGAGGTACATTTCGTTGGAAACAAAGGTGTATCGGTTAAAAAGGCGTTTCTCGTCAATATAAAGCAAGTTGGATCGATTCCAATGTAAAGCAAAAATGAAGATTGACGGTTCAATGCGATGCAGTCGTATCTGATTTCTCGAGCATTGTGTTTCAAGCCGTAATTAATTTAAGAATGCTCCGATTTAAACTGATACAAAACTTTGTCTTCAAATGGAATTTCAGTATAAATAGTGTTTCGCCAAAGTGAATTGCTGATATAAAACGTGACATGATATATTTCTCTTGGAATAATTTAAAATACAGCAGACGCCTGAATTCTGAATAGCTTGTTTAAAGTTTACTCAATTAAGCATGTACTATTGTTGTACAATTTCTTTATTCATTCTTATTTGGAAGCAAACCGTGTTAATAGAACCTCAATTAAAGGTTAAAATCATTGTCAGACATTAATTTAAATTCTAATTAATCACATATTGTTAACGAGTGAGACTAAACGTACCTGCTTTATTTGCTTCCACATTATTCTAGATTAAATTTCGAAGAAAATGGACTTAAAAACAAGCGTTTCGCTCACGAAATCAACTATTGTATTAAATCATTTAATCAACTTGTGGTTCACATCAGACATATTTTCACGCAGCCATTTTGTGACTACTGTAACATCTTTTCAACATTGCAAAACCATAAATTCACACTCACCAAACCTGAAATTTCGCTCACTTTTCTTATTTCACGCAACCGCTTCCTCTTTATAAACCCTCGCATCCAGTCGCCACTTCATAACTTTCTCTCTCGGCATCCTCCCTTGTTTCTCTCTCCCCTTTGAGCCGGCGACTTTTATCAGGGAAATCGAATCACTTACCGCGGAAAGTGCGACCTCCTCCCCGCCGAAAATCCCCTTACGCCTCCCGTCGTCTAACGAATCGTGCGAAACTCGATGAGAGCGCCTCGTGGATCTTCTTCTTCCATCACCACTACCACCATCGTCGTCTTCGTCGTCGTCGTATTCTCCCTTAAGCGGCGGCGGCTCTTTTGTTTGCCCCCTGTCATTCGATTTTCCCCCGGCGCGACGCGCGGAATAATCTCGAGAGTCTGGCGCCACGGAAATTTTATTATGAATACAGATTGAGGGAGAAGAGAGGGGCAGGGAGGATTTTCGGTGTAATTGATTCTTTGTTTGGAGGAAGTTGAGGGTAATTGATTCCTTGCGGAAAGGGGTGATGATGGGGGCTGGCTTCTTGCAGTAGGCGGGTAAATTGTGCTGGTAGGATGTGAATTTTGAATGTGCAGTTGCATTTTTTGTGGATTTGGAGAGTGGAAACAATTTAGTTTAGGTGAAAAAATTTGTTATTGTTGATTGATCGAGTGAATCTATAAAAGTATGAAAGTCTTAAAATATAAATGACATAGCAATATTAAATAGACTGTTTTTACTGTTACTTACGTTATTATCTAAATGGATTGAACAATGTTGAAATGAAACTTATTAAATGAAAAGACTCGTACTGTATGAAAACGTTAATATCATCATCTTAACTAGGTCAGAAGTTTCATAAACTTTACATTTCAAATCAGAGTATACTTTATTCAAAACAATAAAAGAAACAAAGGAAAAATATGACAATGAAAAATTTTGCGGAAAAATTCTATTTAAAATTCATGAGATGTCCTTCTCATGGATAAAAAAAAATCTGTTTGCGTAATCACTTCTTTCTAGGTCGACATTTTCAGAATATTTATCAGTGAATCACTTTCCGGCTGAGAAGAACGCTTTTAAACGGATCGACGATTTGGCCCCAAAAGAATTGTGCCATGAATATTATCGCGAAACTCACCAGCGTCAGCTTCTAAAAAGACTCGAAAAATACTGCTTTGTTTTGTAAGTTTTTTATTTCGGAAGAATGCCTCGGTGATTAATTACGTTTAAAAGTTTTTATGTGGACAATCCGTTAGTTTCGTAATTTATCTGTTTAATTGTTGGCTGATCTTCAACATTTTTTGCTAGCGTTGCTCCAAATATCGAAAATTTTTAACTTGTTTAAATCAAGGTTTTAACGTGATCGTTGTGGTGAATCTGAATTTTTTATTGTAAATAAAGAAATTTTTATAAACCTAGTTTTATTAGTTTATTTAAGCGCGCGATAAAAAATTGTTTTCATTTGAAATGACTGTAAAAAAAAGATAAAGATCTGCAATTTATTGTCAATTATATGTCTTTAAAACGTGGCACCTCTCAGAATAATAAAGTTATTTGCAGATAATTTATACTAAAATACTTTATTATTGACTAATTTAGTCACATTACCGACCATTAAGTAAACGGTCTAAAATTAATCTTATCTATAAATTGCATTACATTTTTACATAGTAAATTTATAATATTGATTATCGGCTTACGTACAATTTTTCCTTTTCCAAACCACACACCGTTAACGTTGAGAATCCAAAGAAAAGCAAAAATCTGAAACTATACAGCATATTTAATTTCTTTCTCCACCGCGCAGCGCTCCATATATTAAACCCTCCTTTTCTTCATGCAAACGAGCCTTACTACACCATACGCATTATGAAACTCCCGGCATAACCAGCGCTAAAAAATTTTCGCAAAAATTCCACCTCGTTTTCTTTTTCTTGGAAAAAAAACTGAACGCCAAATCCACTGACCAAAAAAGAACAAACGCGCGTCTCATCATCCCTTACTCTTTGTCTCTCTCTCTCTCTCTCTCTCTCTCTCTCTCCCTCGAAAAAACAACAACGTATACTACACCCGCACGGGCGCTGACAATTGAAGAAGTTAAAAGCAGCCGGACTGGGAATAGCCTCTCTCTCCCTCTCTCTCTCTCTTTATTTCTGGCTACAAAATGACCCAGCCGCTGGATTAAGTACACACAGAGGCAGGCAGCAGCAGCAGCAGCAGCACATCGGTTAATGCAGAAATATCGCGCTCGCGTGTTCCGCACCGGGAATCCGCTAGCCGGAACGATGGAAATTACGTCGCCCGTCCGCGCGGCGCACACTCGCTCGAGCTTTTAACCCCCCTCCCTCGTCGCTCCACACGCGTATACGAGAGCTTTTCTTTGACCATGCATGCGTGCACATGTATGTATATGGCGGGGAGAAAACAACGACGCGAGAGCGGGTTACTTTCGCGTCTGATGTGTTTTCCAAGGCGGAATTTTCTTTTTGCCATAGTTCCGCCCGCGCGCCGAGTTTATTCGAGGACCTCCGACCGAAGGAGAGAAAGGGCGAAGGTAAATGTTTGAGCGGTTTTTTTTTTGTAGTGGCGGCAGTGCCGGTGGCCGAGGGTTGAATAGACTTAATCATTGGTAGCGGCGGTGTATACTGTTGTATATACGTGGTTTAGTGGAAAAAGAAGGAGTGGAGGTATAATTTTGTTTGGGATATATATGTGGGGTAGACGGTGACGGTGAAATTAGTAGTGCAGTTGTGAGTTTTTCATTATAACAACGGTTTTGTTATTTTTAAATATAAATTTTAAATATCTTTATGTTCCATATTGTAAAGAGTTGGGAATTTTCTTGGACAAGTTACTGTTCAAATTTCAAGTAATTTACTTCAAGAACAAGAATTGATTAAAGTAATTAGGGAGCCTCAAAAATTGAAAATGAGTAACGAATAATTCTAGGATTCCGTAAAGACTATGTAATGTGCAGTAATACTATATTTTACTCGATTTTCCTATCTTATCATCATGCGGAAAATTTATCCGTAAATCAAAAAAAAAATTCAACGGTCATAACTACTACTTTATTTCTTTACTCATATTGGCGAATACCTAAAATTAAAATTCACTCGAACGGCAAAAAGTAATCAAGCTTATTGCGTGAATCAGCGAAACGTGTTATCGGCGTAGATGGTTTAAAACACTGACTTGCAGTTTTCACAGAACTACGATTAATCTTCAAAGTCTCTAACTTCTCCTTTTCTCCACTCGGTTCGCGCAATTTCGTAATAATTGTAAAAATGATAAACGCACCGTGATCATCATTACCTCTTACAAATCCATTCAACATTATAGTAATTTTTATCTCTCTCCTTCCCATATATAATAGTTTCGCGCGGGCGTACGGAGAGAGCGACGACGATAAATCATAATTTGTAGGTCAAACGCATTCGGAATTCGAAATTCGAATCGAATTCACCTCGCGCTCTCTTGCAATCGCGGGGGAGTAGAAGAACGTGATTTACGCGCGAGTCGAACAAAAAAAAAGGAATTCGCGTCGCCGATTATCCCTTCGTCGTCGTCGTGAGCGCACGCGCGGCATATTTCCGCGCCCGTTTTTACACCCACGCTTATCGCGAGACATGGCGCGGAAATTGGCAACGTTTAAGACGGACCGATGGGAAAATGAATTTTCCGCGCGCGCGACGGCAAAAAGGTGGCAGCCCGAGTGAGCGTAGAGTAAAGGCCGAATTAACATTATCGATTGTGCGGTTCTTGTACCCGGTGGGGACGTACTGCAGCGCTGATTTGCGATAAGGTTAATTGCGTTTTAATGAGCGACGGTATTCATAAATTTTCCGGGGATATTTAATTTTCTACATGCTTGTTTGGGTTTATTATATTATGATAATTTCACGTTTTGGAGTGTGAAGGGTGAATTGTAATGATGGGAATGAAGCAATTTTTATAGAAAATGTAGATTCCTTTTTCTCAAATATTAGAGTTTCGTTTAAAAAAGCAGAAATCAATGATTATTCAAGTATCTTAACTAGAAGAATTTTTGAATGTCAGGAAAAACTTTATTAAAAATCTTAGTATTTCAGTTTTTATCTAATATTTCAATTTCATATCAGAAATGTTGTATTAATTCTGAGTAAGTAAAAGCAGAGTTGCATTTGTAGTAGATTTCAACTGCTAAATTCTATAGGAATCCATAGTAACAATCAATTCACGAACTGCTAACACAAGTGAACTACACTATAGACTTGCTTTCCCAGATTATAACTTTCTGCCTTCAAAAAGGCATAGGCTCCAAACACCCTCGCAAATCCTACTCCATCTTCAACTTCCGAAATAATCACTTCCAACCCCATCTTCCTCACTTTCATCCTCCTCAAACGAGACAAAGATCCTCCTTTGGCTCAGAATTCCATAAATCTCCGACAATACAGCGTTGCTCCTTCTTCCGCATTGAATCCAACGTCAAAGACGCAGCCCTCTGTGCATACATACACACACTCATAGCACTCGAAACTTAAACTCAACTTGGAAGATTGTCGTTAGATGGAAATGATTATTCAATGCGAGCTTCCGTTTTGATTAGGAAGAGATGGGAAGACTGTCGTGAAATTGCCGAATTTCCGTCCTGCAGCCTCGAGGCTATGTCTGTGCAATGGCGACGTTGGGCAAAAGCTAGACAGTGTGTATATATACGTTACTGTAGATAAGGGAGATCGCACGTCAAGTGGTTCAGTTGGAGGGTTGAGAAAATGAAGAGAAGGGGGAATTTTTAGGGTTCGGAAAAGGATCTGTGGATTTGAGTTTTAATGAATTTTATCTTAACAATGGTAGGGGTATTCAGCGGTTTCGCGATATTGGCAGAGTTGGGAGGAGGAGTAAGAATAGGTTGAGGTAATGATGTAATGGTAATGAGCAAGATTAAAAAAGATAGTAGAATTGTTAAGTTAAATCTTTGTATTACTGTGAAATTTCACTGTAAAGCTTTTATTTTGGATATATAAAAGGAAACTGTAGTTATTTTGACATATTTTTATAATATAAATCTACAAATGTATTATTATATACTTTTATTTAATTAAAACGCGTTCGATAATATCAATAAATCTGATAGTGCACATAGTGGTTTAACAGTTGGTACGACTTGTATTTTCGTGCTCGATCTTCGTGTATTTTTCAGATTATCTTCACGATATTTTCATTATAAACTTGTTTTTAAATTAAATGCATGCTTTTTGCGAGTCTGTATACAATAATACTTCTAATATTTCCTCCTCATTCCAATTTTCGTCAGATGATTACAAAGCCTCTCTTTTCCCTCAACTATCCATATTATTACTACTTCCATCAATCCTGATAGCTTTTTTTCCAATTCACAATAAACAATTCTACCAACCTAACGCATTCCCTTATCCTCACTAAAAACTCTAATCCCAATCAACGTTCTTCCTCCTCACCTACCCGCAAATTCCTACCCATTCAACTCCACAACCGCTACCACCCGATACTTACACTTGACACGGAAACCCCTATACTAGTCTTAACGCTGATTTGCATAGTATCTCAGGCGCCTCCACTACCACCACCACTACCGTCGCGTCTTAATCTTCGTTAGAATTTCTAATTCAGCCGACGCCGGGTGAGAGGCGTCGCCGCGTTGTTAAATATTTCCGTAGCGCAAGAGAGAGAACGAGAAGAGTAGTAATCCCGGGGAACACGAGGGCGAGGAATATTCCGGTGTTTATTGCGACGTCGTGATAACGGCTCGTATCGACGGCTCTCGATATTCCAGTATGAGAGCTGCCAGTGGAGGTAGGTTGGATGGTATCTTTTTCAAGAGTGGGGGTAGCTTGACAGGCACCTGCGTTGCAGGATATTTTTTATAGTTGACGTGGTTTTAGTACGGGAGATGTTTTTAAAATTTGAGGTTTGAATGATTTTTTTTATTCAAGTAGTGATGGAATGATGAATAATGAAGAGCAATAAGTTATGCAAATCGTAGCTATTACATTGTATCGAGTTTATGAGCAAACATTTACAGGATATCTTCAAAATACAACTAACACGAATCCATCTGAAATTTGAAAATTAATTATTCACGGACAAATGGTTGAACCATAAAATAGTATTCGTGTTTTATGAGATTCATAAAGACAATTGTTCATAACATTGACGTAGTGTATTTTACCCTCAGAGAATATGCAGTAGAAATAACGCGTTTTTATGCATCAGTAGATATATTCAAACTTTAGTCAGACGTCACAGTTGCAGAGCACCACCATCTATATAATAAAGCCATAAATATTCATAGAAATAAACTATAAATTTAATATCGCGACAAAATTTATCTACATTTTTTTTTCAAATTCGCAGCTCTACTCGTTTATCACCTCCAATTTCCATATCCACATCATTCATTGTCAACATACTCGGCAATGAATTTAATTCATGCATATCCACAGTTCTCTTAAAATTCCCACGATAACCTCTTCAACAAACAAAAAAAAAAAACAACAAAAAATCCTTACCACCACTGTTCAATAACCAACCTCACCCTCTTTTTATTCCTCTCCGAAAAAACTCAGCCATCTCTCCTCAGCATATCTTTCCAGCCCGACGCTTCAACAACCCCCGCGTGCGTTTGGAAACTTTTCCAATTATTATCCGCGGATGCATCCACACACAAGCGCGCGTGTGCCTACCCCGAAATTCACACCTGCGCGCTCGTGAGCGTGCGCGAAAAAGCCAACGAACGGGAGAGCTCGTCGATATGCGCGTCGGGCAGGAGGTAGGGTAAAAACTGTCGCCGTCGACGCCGACGCCCGCGTGCAGTATCAATATTGATTCGACGCGCGTGTGCAGAGCGAGTAGGAGAGGAGATTCTTCGCCGACGCTTTATGCGTCTGCTGAGGCCGGAGGATGAGAGGGGAATGTTTTTTTTTTTGGTTGTTGTTGCGAGTGCGTGGAAGTGCGGTTGGATGGATGCACGGCCATAGAGGTGTCGTAAATTTTGGCCTGTCAGGAAGTTTTTGCGTACCAGGGGGTTTCGAATTGTCTGGGGGTAGTGATGGTGGTTTTTGTTTTGAGTGAATGGTACCGAATTTGATTTATAGTAGAATGCCCATCCATGCGTTTTTTGTTGTTGTTATTGTTGTTTATTTGCTTCTGGTCTTGTAACATAAATATCTCGTTTTTTTTTATCTGAACGAAAAATCTCGTATTTTATTCAGCGTGAAGATTTTACTCTCAACGAAGCGTGTAAAAACCATAGCATATCCTACCGAAAGAGTCTCTGTACCATCCTATCGATCAATCAGATACGCTTTGCTACACATAAAGCGACGTTTCATGTTAAAACCAAAAGTACACATCTCTACGATTACGTTTATCTGCTCTTCTCGTTTCTTCGATCCTCACACACATACACACATAACCACTCGTCCTTTCACCACTTCAGCTAAGTAAAAACAAACAGCAGCACACAGCAACAACACTCTCCAGCGAAATCTCATCCATCCTCCCTTCCGAAAAAACACATCTCCCGCACGTGCACGAAAACATCAGCACCACCGCCGTCTGGCATCGATTCGGAGAGCAGCGGCCGAAAAAAAAAACTTTCCAAACAAGGTCGCGCGCGTCGACGACGTTTACTACTACTACTCCTACTACTACTCTTTTGCTCCCATTCCTCCTCCCAGGGGGTTGAAAAAGCTCTTGTGCAAGTTAACGAGAGTCTGATGGACGGAGAGAAGAGCTCGAGCGTTAAATCGAAAAATTCCGCGCGGACTTAATTGCACAGTCCCTTTGCGCACTTGCCGTGCGCACGCGTGCACTGCGTTGGTGCGTATACAGACCGTGAAAATTCTTCCGTCGTGTTTTGTCGTAGAGCAACGATGTGCGTGTATACATGTATCGATGACCCAATTTTGTTTTTTTTTTTCGTCCTGATCGAGTGCGTGCACGTCGAGGGTGGTAGGAGATAGGGGGGACACGTCGTTTGTCAAGGCTGATTAATCGTTGTGATTGGACAGAGATCAAGATTTCAAGGGACACTGGCGATACTGTGGCAGTTTGGTGCGCTTATGAAGGGTTCTGGTCAATCGTTCAGTATCGATCTTCTGGTGCAGTCTTTTTTTTCTGTGGGAACGGTGTCAGAAGTAGGGTGGAATTTATTGATTGCTAGCTGGTAGTTAACGTTTGAATTCTGTATGATATGAAGGAAATCCAATATATTCGCTATTTTAATTGTTCATTTTTTTATGTCTTTTCAATATAGGAAAAGGTTTTAAACTCTGATCTGTAGAGTCTTTAATTTTTTTTACTTAAAATACTATTCTAGATTGCAAAAGCGATATCGTTCTAGGAAACTCAAAGCAAGAATATTGTTATTCAAATATTCTATCCTACATTTGACTATTGTACAAATAAAATTCAAAAGCAATCAATATTCTCGTAAACTAAAAAGGAATTCCATATTCAAGCGTCATAATAACCGCTAAAGCCCATTCGCCACACCACTAAACAATCCTGCCAACCGATCATCTCTCTCTTTCCCTCCCTCTCGCCGCGCGTTCCAAATAATCCTCGAAACAACGCCTCGGTACACACCAAAACCGAAGCGCGAGTGCGCCCAGCCATTCGTTCAACTATTCTACTCCTCTCATTCCACTTTTCCACTCTTTCTCTCTCACTCTTCTTTGTAGTATTCTCGGGCACGGGCGACAAACCGAATCCGCGAAATGAGAAATCTCCCCGAGCGCAGTTTTCCGCGGTATGATTCAAGATCGATAGAGAGAAAGAGAGAGAGAGAGAGAGGGAGAAGGAAGGAAGGAGATAGATTCGTCCCATTTCTTTCTCTCTCACTCACTCACTCTCTCGTTCTCTTTTGTTATCTCATCCTCTCGTTGCGACATCAGCAGGTCTGTCTATCTATCTCACTCGTTCTCCTTTTTTCCGCTATTAACCGGTTGCGGTGTAGCAGAGAGCCGTGATACCGATGTATTCAGCGACGTGGAATAGTGGAGGTGGAGATGAAAAGAGAGAAAGAGAGAAAGAGTGAAGGGGATAGCACGGGTTTCGAGGACTATGCTTTTCCACTGATGGGAAAGTTGTTAATAACGTGCTTGCGGCGGGGTATGGTTCTACGTTTTGTTTGTTCCACGGCTTTGAAGTGAAAACTTTTCTGGAATTGCAGAATGTCCTAGATTGAGAAATATTTTTTCGCTGGCAGAATCTGTGTTGTAATTACTAATGCTTGTCATCGATGAATTTGTGGTAATAGTTTTCAGATATATGAGAAATATAGGTTACAGCATTCAGTATTATATTTTCCTCGTAATTCTGTATTACCTTAAATGGTTTTTATTATTGGAAATAAAATTAATTTTATTAAGGGGGGAGGACACCTTTAAATGTTTTCCAGTAAAATCATCTGCAACAAACAAATTTAAATTATTAATAAAATATTAAGGTAATATACTAAAAGTATATTAAAT
>JAWWEQ010046468.1:0-16554 GCA_035583055.1 Torymus tubicola | reverse complement strand
GTTCATGTATGTATATAACTAATTGATGCTCCATCCATTATCATTATACGCCTTCAAAAACAGAACAAAAAAATACATTATTTGTTTTCTTTTAAGTAAAATATATGAAAATTAACTCCGATTATATACAGTCACTCGTATTCTCGCTCCGAGAAAAATCGAGAGTGTCTTGTTAACAGTTTTACCCTTACATGAACATGGGCGACGCATTCTGCAGAGACGCGCCAAACGATTATGATTCCTATTACTCAGTTTCCTATGCGCTTGAAGAAGAAAAAAAGCACATCTTTCATAATAATGCACACAAATAATGTCAAAAAAAAATGTGTATAGAGAGGGGGAAAGAGGGGGTGGGGAGGGACGCGTGTGTAATATTGTATCATATATATACGTGATGAATGGAAGAAATCGGAGCGATATCGCGCGCGGCACGACGATAATAAGTGCAATTATTAAAACCGGCGCCGATCGAACTGAACTCCTATATATATATATACATATACACAAAGATTGTGTAATAATAACGCGTGCATGTGAGCGAAAGAATGACAAGATGTGCAATATAATAGTGGAAATGTATGTACGATGTATTTATATAAATCGTCAATCTTCGCAAGCTCAATCCAAAGTAATTCGTTATTCTCAGCTTCATATATACATATATATATATATATGTATCGGTAAATATATGCACCTGTTAAGTACACATTATTCGCGAATACGCAAAAAATAGCAAAACGGAATTTTTTTTTAATCTCGCGTGGAATTCCAGACACAATGCTTCGTACATATTGTCTCGTCCGCGATTCTCACATGCGCGCGCATACACGCTCGTAAGTACACTTATATCATCTTCTATATATAAATATATACATGTATGTACGACATATTACGAGGGTAACGGCCTAAATATTTTATCTCGCGTGTGTATCTCCGACGACTCTACTGTATCTATAATCGCGCAATCTCGTGGCCGCGTATATGCGATGGTATACATAAACGACACGCGTATACATAAACCGAGCTTTTCTACGTATGAAAAATACATATACAATATCTCGAACCTGCAATACTAACGACGTAAGCTCTGTTTGTTCTCTTCGCAACTTCGCGTATATATATATGTGAACGTTGGAAAACAATAGCACGAGCGTAAAAATATATCGATTTTCTCTGTTCAGCTTTGCAGAGCGCGAATATGGCATTTTTCCTGCGGCGTAGATAGATATACGAGTGCCTTAATTGGTTTATTCATAATTACGCGCTTATACATCGTAAATAATTTTTACTACTTCATGAGTATTGCGACGTATATAAACGTATAAATAGTTTGCGAAA
This sequence comes from Torymus tubicola, assembly GCA_035583055.1. Lineage (NCBI taxonomy): Eukaryota > Metazoa > Arthropoda > Insecta > Hymenoptera > Torymidae > Torymus > Torymus tubicola. The sequence goes on along the minus strand of JAWWEQ010046468.1, from coordinate 15,216 downwards.
TTAAAACGAGAACTCGAGAAAATCGAACGGCGATGCGTAGTATATATGTACGTGATGCGAGGGGGAGTACGAAGGTTAACTCTATCGTAGGGTTTCATGTCGGTGTCTTGGCATGAAAAGGTTAATCTTTTTATTTTCATACTTAACTAGATGAGACCTTAGTTTAATTGTAGGCCACGAGTTCAATGTTTTATTATCCTTCCGTGCCTGACTATGTGGCGTTCTATTCGCGTTTGTAAAACAATATTCATATATGTATAAAAAAGAATTACTTTTCTGTATATCATAGACACGCAATTAAAAAAAAATTATCCAACAAAAGATCATAGAAACAATATACTATTTTTTCTTGTTTTTTAAGAAAGAAAAAACAGTCGAAATTACAATTAAACTTAGGTGTTGACTTATATAACTTACAACTTACAGTAACTACTCTCGATGATATTATACGTATAACAACGATCTTTACACCTGAACGACAATATAAGATAAAAAAAAGATAAAAAAAAAAAGAAAGTTTTGACGTCACAGCTATACACGCAAGATATATAATACGACGATTTAGACCTCAACGAGCGCTTTGCACGCGACAAAAACGCGATCTTATGAGAGACAATGTCAGGAAAAAAAACACATAAAAACAAGATATAGCAATACTTACTGCACGAAGAATGGAAGGAAAGGCGCAGTCAGTTTGATCACAACGCTCGGCAGGATGTCGGCCAAGAGGATGGCCCCCGTCGAGACAGGATTGCACGTCCGTGTCCCGTTAGATACCGGGCACGTGGTATCCTCCTTCTAATCAATAAAAAGAAAGAAAAAAAATAACAAACATTAATTAAATGATAAAAAGGAAAATTGTTCAACTAATTGATGAGAATACAATGTATTGCGCAGACATAAACACATAGAGCCACGTGCCAATACGCGGCAGCACGTGTTGAACTAGCGTAAGAGAGATAGAAGGAGAGAGTGAAAAGTTTTCCCCTCTCCGGCGATTACATGCCCAGTGTATTTTCCCCTGATTACAGAACGCGAACGCACATATATATATGTATGTAAGTGTGTAATAACAAACGCGTACGCCCGCGTGTTATCGGTCCCCCATGACGCGTGACAGTTTGTAAGGAACATAAACAATCGTGTACGTACATATAGATAATGAGAAATGCAGTGCAAAGGTCGGATGTGAATATAATTGGGATTCAGTCCTGGGGCGTACTGGGCGAAAATTAAAACTGACCTATTCTCGCGCGGGGTTATCCACATCCGTTTCTAAATGCTATGCTGCTAATAGATAGTAAATGAAACGCATTGTACATGAGAAAATCTACAGAAAAACCAAACGTGTATGAGGATTTGAAAATTTTTTTAAAAGATTCGAAGATGTACACCTCTGTAATAGATTTTTTGTCTTCTTAACAAACAAAACAGTCTTGTGGCGCTGTTTAAAGTATAATTAATTTTTCTTGTTATTATTTAATACGGGAAAAATGAACACATCGCGAAAAAGAAGTAAAAATAATCGATTTTTTCCTTATTCATTCAAATTTAATAATTTTGATGATTAAGAAATTTTTCTTGTCTATTTTATAACCTAATAAAGAAAAAAATATTTATTAAAGAGAAGTGACTCCAAATATTATTTTTTTTTCAATTTTCGAAACCCTCTAACTGTGGATTTTCTGTAGGATCCCTCATGTACGAGCGATCCTAAAATTAATAATTATCTATATCGTATTGAGTTGATTGTAGAGTGCTAAAAAACAGTTATAGACGTTATAAATTTCAGAGCGCGTTTCGCAAGTGTATTATAAGTGCGGTCAAGCCAAAAATTCTCCGAAGAGAGATAATGAGACATAATTTGCGCGAGTATATATATAAACATGCAGCTCTGAGGCAAGTTTAATTAAGCTCGCGCGGTTATTTAAAGATAGTTAAAATCTGATCACGAATGACTCAATAAACTTTTTTTGCAGATCGTTAATGTCACTTTACATCATACACGCACACATGTAGACTGATTAATTTTACGTGTTTGTGTGTGTATTCGATCTTTATGCATATAATATATTTATACGTCCTTTAAAAATGTAAAATAGTAAAAAAATAATCGCCAGTAGTTAAAAGGTGTACATCTCCGTAATACTGAACATCCATTAGTTTAGTAGTGCATATCTACTCTTTCCAAAAATAATTCTTGCGTAAAAAAATTCTTCAAGCAAGTGATAGGTCATAATATGTGGTTGACCAGAATATTGTACAAACTATTTCTCATATTCATTTTATATAAGTAAACAAAACAAGTGTGGATACTATTTCGAAAAATCAAAACATCAATATGCACTTCTAAAATAGTGAATTCATACGACTCGCAAAAGTGCACGACATTTAACTACCGAGTAATGATTTTTCACTGTTTCAAATGTAGATATACGTTTGTGCAAATTCACGTGTTTACAAAGTCATCGAAAAGGCACTTCCATACGCTGAATCACGGACATCCGATCCACCCACACGTCAACAATAAGTAAGTCTTGATTGTCAAAGGAAAAAGACGCGCCCATTCACTCATCATAAGAAACCACATCACGCTCGACCGCGGAATATTACAGCACAGCCTCCCACTTTCCCCTTTTAGATTCGCTATAGACTCATATACACACACACACACACACGTGACTGTCTTTCCGATTGTCCGTTTGCTCGTGTTATCATCGCTCGATTGCGATATACACATGAACGTCGAGCCGATATGAAATTGGAATTGAAATGAAACTAATTACCGTACGGCTTCTTGATGTTATAAATATATATAAAGGAGACAGAGAGAAAGAGAGAGAAAAAAAACTGTGTCAACGCGCGAGAGCAAGACAAGACAGTTCGAACTGGTTCACGCGGTTGCACACGTGCTCGCATATATATATGTATATACATGGGAATAAGAGGTTGCGTCTTGCGAGTGTGTATGTATAAAATGTATATGCTATATTGTTCTATTACATGTACACATGAAGGAAAAAAATGGAGCAGTAATGATAGAGGGAAGAGTTTTATTGTTGAAAGTTTAATTGATTACTATATGATAGTTTGCACGGATAAGAGGTGAGAAGCGCCGCCGGTGGTTATGTATATATCTGGAATTTCGAGCGAGATTATAGTTATAAAAATAATGTTTAGCTAGCGCAGCATAAGTTTAAAAAAACGGTTGTATCAGCGAATACTTTTTACACGTTTGCTATACGACGATATAAAAGCTCCGCGTACACAAACAACGATAATAAACATGCGTATATACGTATAAAAGTATATAACCTCTGGAAAAACGCAAAATCGAAAAATATTAGAAAAACAAAGCTATATACATACTTAACGCAGCTAAAATAAAAGAAAAAACAGATTCTCGCGCGGCCAATATTTTCAAGCCGTCAAATTAATCATATATACGCTGCGCGTGGCTATACTAAAACTGTCATTCGTTCACTGTACGCGCAAACCTCGTTTAAAAAATTCTGATTCTATCTCTTGCGATCTTAACATCTCTATACTACATGTATATATACAAAAACACGCGAACCGCTTCAATTATATTTCCGACCAATATATATACTTACACCCACTCATACAGACGATGATCCCATATAATAATTGCAGCTACACGTGCGACGCCTTAAGCAATTATAATTCATCTTCCGGATTACATACGCGGCCAATTTCATTTTCCTTCGAGTGAAAGACGACTTGTGGAGGCGATTTTCATCAACCGTCGTCCTTGGCAGTTCGTGAAAAATATGTATATTATGAGAGACACGCGGCGTCAAAATAGCGCATGCGCGCAATTGAGACGTGCTTCTCATGCATCTAGCGCATGTATAACGACGACGGCGGTTATATAGTGGCAGCTTAAGTGAGAGCATATTATGAGGTTGAAAGTGTTCAGCGGTGCGATGACACGATCACGCGCCAGCGATTTCTGGGCCGCGGGTGAGAGAGAGAGAGATTTGAGGGTTCGCGGGTTTTTTTGTTGTATATATGTTGGTAAAAGAAAAAAAAGAAAGAGACAGGGATGTGGGGTATATGTGGAGGGTTGAGGGTTGAGCTTGAAGTTATATGCGAGACTGGTTTACTGAGTTTAATGGTAGCGGTTTCAGGCAATTAATAAGTATTTCTATGTACATATCTCCGTCGTAGTTCTGATGAAGGAATATATTTACTGTTATTCTCTTAGCTGAAACGTTACTATATTCGAAATAGTTTGTGTGTGTGTGTGTGTATGTGTGTCTATATATATATATATATATATATATATCCAACGTTATCAGATAATTTTGAATCCCACCGATATAAACTAATGACAAAATTCATGTTATCGCGTAATTCATGGCCCTATATCAGCAAGGGTCAACGAATTTTCAATTGTTCTTCATCTTTTTTTTTTAAACGCCATCAATATAATCTCACTCTCTGTGTCATGAAAAAATTGCCGTCACTTAGACTATATATCTATATATACTCATCGTCGCGCTGTCAATTTCGCGCATGAGTCTGAATTCGTTGTTCTATATATATATATAACGCGCTATCAACCCCATGACACTCTTCTATATATATACAAACCGGCGCATGTGATACACGCGCATTACTTCAATTATTTCAATTGCAAATAACACATTCTAATTTGAATCGAGGCTCGCGGTTATATTACACTGGCGGCCGGAAGATGATTGCGGCCCCCCTGTCGATTCCGCTCTAAAAATAATATCGCCTATATACAGCAGCATCGAATACATACGCACGCCCGCCACTGTCGCACGCGCTTGCGAATTATAACAACAAACAGCCTTTGATATAGATATCGTCCAAATATATATAAAATAAAAATATTAGTCGCGCGGTGCACCTCGCGCGACTCACTGTTTTCCAAATATGAATTTTACTTTTAATATTTTTACTTTATAGATGTATATTTATAGATTCCGAAGAGATCTCTATATGCAACAATTTTCCGCAAGCATTATCGCGCGCGTTAAAGGCCTGTAGCTATATGTAAGAAGAAGAGACTATGAACATATTAAAGCACTAAACCGAAAATAAAAACTCACGCAGTAACGAAATCGACGAAAAATCGAACGCCACGTGAATAAATAAATAAATAGCGATAACGATGCTTGCAATAAACCCGAGAGAACCTATAATTCCGCACTATATTTGCATTAGACCAATCAACGGATCGACCTTAAAGATTCTTTGAACCCTTCTTCTACAACATAACAACAACAACACACCACCCGGATGGCTCATTAGAACGCATCTTGCGAATTGACAAATTGGAGGCCGTTGCCTTCGACTAAGGTCAAAGATTCACTCTCTTTGCCTCATCGCGCGCGTGTATATGCTGTGCGCAGCACGTCATGATGCACATGATTTCACGGCTGTCAGTTATCGTTATATATATGCGTTTAATCCAGTTAGAGAACGTTATAATTTCCTCCGTATAAACGACGACGAGGAGGTAAAGTGTCGCTGGACCTCAATTATCGTATTATATTATATACCCGCGCGTGGCAGAATTCTGCTTTATACTTGACGAGACCGCGAAACGCCAGGCGGATTTACGTAATGCGCGTAATTATCGTAACGAGGTAGAATTTTTAAATGTTACACCTCGAAAAATTCATATATTAGCCCGTGAGCTAAAGAATGGGAAGAATGTATGTAACGCGAGTTATTTTTCTCGGCCTCCCTCGAGCAGTAAATTCTTTCAACGTTTCTATATACTCGGATACGGAACAAAAAGTTCGGTGTCTTTTCAATTATATCCGTGCGCATTAGTGTCCGAGATGCATCAACGTTTCGTAAGAAACTATATATATATATATACATACATACGTAGTATAAGTCACTGGGTTACCGGCCACACGCGCACGTATATATACCTTTTAGAATTGCCTCTCCGTGCACGTAACGCATCTTCCGCATACTCGAACCGCATACCTATATATTATGTATACACACACCCATTAGACGCAATGTCGATGACGATGATATCAAGGAAGTGTGTATATATATATATATACCATATACACTCGCGGTCAACGACATTATAATACAGGCACGCATATATCCTCGACATTATAGCAGCAACGACAAAATCTATATGGGCGCGCGTGATTTTCGCGAGAAAGGCCGCGCACGTAGATAGGGTTCGAGCTATTAAGATATATATATACGTGCGCATTTAATTGCGTATATAGAGGCAAGGATGGTATTTGCATTTTTTTTTATTTTTCTTACCGAGGGATACATATATATATATACGTGTACTTGTGTATATGACATTTGCGCACGCACGGCCTTGCGCGGTAATACCGAGAGCACATATAGGCATGCGGCCTTGAACCTCGCGACGAAGCTTGATTGGGTAAAGTGTGGGTTTCCTTTTTTTTGCGGGATACCCTAATGGTGTTGGGTTATTTTTTTTATTGTTATATTATATTTTCTCTCGAATCTAGGCGGTAGTTTGCATCATGTTATTGGCAGTAAATTTATATATCTGTGGCTCCGAGACATAACGACATAAGTCCATTTTTTTTTTAATTTTTTTTTTAATCGGGAAAACCTTGGATTTTGTATCTTTAAATAGGCCTTTTTCAGTTAAAACTGTCAGTCAACATAAGTCCATTTTTCAAATTCAGTGCCCGGCATAACAACATAAGTTGTTCCAATCTAATTGAATATAATAATTATTTCATATAAAATATATACAATAACTAGATAAAATTTATAATTATACAAACGTTAAGTGCATAAACGTGAGAATTTTGAAAATTAGTTCATAATACCGATTCTTTTACGAAATAAAAAAAAGATCTTTTTAATTTATCGCGAATTGAAGTTGTATTCAAGTTTTATTATTTTTAACATAATTATTCGTTGATTAATTGTTAATTTTGATCGGAATTCATAATTAAATTAACGAAAATGATTGAAAAATAAATGAGAATAGAACTATTAGATAAGTCCAAGTTCCCGGCATAATGACATAAGTTCATATCTTTTTCGAGTTTTCACGAAGGGGAAAATGCATAACCTGGTCATACCACTAGTATAAATATTTATTTTATATTGTTTATTCCGATCTTACGAATAAGTTTGAACATTGAAACCCATTTTTCTCAGAAACTCTAAAAGTGGACTTATATCGTTATGCCTCAGAGCCACAAATATAATTTTGGAGAGTACAGAGGAATAATTTTATATATAGTCGTTGTCGTGTAAATGCGAGGTTGAGTTACAACGCAAATATAATTATAAACAGTAGCCGAATGTAAAAATCTTTATCTTTTTACGTAACGTCTGTGGCTGTTCGGCTGCATGCATTTTTACGTAAATGCGCTTAATATTAATGGGGTGATAAAATTTTAATGCTGTTCGACTTTCAGCAAACTTTTATCATCCATTAATATTATAAATATATATATATATTTCCTGGTTTCTATATATACGAGAATAATGGAATTCTTTTAATCTCAACGCTCTCAAGCAGAAGGTTATGTGTACGCCGAATTATTACTCAATCGTAGTTATGGAAAAGAAACGACGCGACGATTCCGATCTAAATTAAGCAATTATATTTCAAAAATAAAAGTTCGAGATTATCCGTGCGCGCTGTAAAGTATTGATGAAAATAATAAGGAAATTCTGTAAAATAAACACAAGGTGCATTGTAAACAAGTGTAAATAATGCATTCACTTGGCTAATTGTATGTAGGTTAGTGTTTCACACAATGTTATCTGATGTGTGTATCTCGAAGGAAAACATTATAATGGAAAAATTTAATATTATACATTGCTCGCGTGCGCTTTCTCTCGCCTCATGGGCGAAATTCTAGAAACAATAGTTTTAATTTTATCAAAAAAAGTCTATAACCGATTCAAAGTAGCTAAAAATCAACGAAAACCGGTGCTTATCTCTTGGCAAACCACTACCATTAAGTTTCCAAACAACGATATATCCCAAAGTGACTATTTCCTAACACGCACTTATAAACCATGCCGTAATTTCCGAAATAAAACTCGCAGGAATTCCCAAAAAGCAAAACACTTCAATTAACCATCAGCCACAATCATCCCAAACATCTCACATAATTCTCATGCATCAAGTGCACTTAAACCTCTTTGTTCATCATCATCATCATTATGATTTAGCTCGCACAAAACGTCTGATTCGCGATCGCACGCGCGTGGAATCCGCGGAATGAAAATTGCCGACTCAGAAATTCCGGATTAAAGCATCTGCGGGAAAATCATCGAGATTCGTTGACAGGTGTATATATATATATATACACATAATACGTGCAATTCCTTTACGTAAGAGAACACAGCACACGTTTGTCTTAGGTATACATATATATCTACATTGGGCGTTAATGCTGCAGTCTGGTTATACCCTTGAACGGATCGTAATCGGACGACGAGAATGCGCGCAAAGTGAAAACGCGCTCGTTATATATCTATATATTTGACGACAATAGACTATAGACCACGGAAGGGAAATCGTTGGATTTTCACGTGTGATAATAGCACAATTGTCTTGGCAAGATATTTAACAGATGTGCGTTAACACAGCGATGGATTTATAGGTGTGATTCGTGGGTTTTTCTTTTTTTTTCTTCTTCTTTGCGGTGATGTGAATTATTTGATTCCGTATGACTATACGGAAATATTTACGGCCAAAAATTTGCGTTTTTTTATTTTATCGTTAGTAAAGTTTTAGAAAATAAAAAGTGATGATCGGTATGTTTTTTTTTATTGCGGGCCGTTGTCGCTAAACCTTCTATATAATATCGTATAATAAAAAAGATAAAGCTTCGCGAGAGGTCGCGATTAGAATAACACGATAGATAAGCATCACTGCTAATACAAATTTTCAGGTAAGTTATCGTTATAAGTTTAACGCAGATGCGCGGTATTGGCAGCTCGTTCATTTGCATAATAAAGCGTCGATATTGTAACAATTATCATTAAAGCCAAAGCCATTTGCAATTATTTTTCATCGTCTTTTTTATTTTTATCTGATACTTACTGTTCATAATAAATATATTCAATTTATGCATACCTGCTTTACACCGGAGTACTGAGCTTTCGCGCGAAATTCCTGTAGTCGAGACGTAATTAAATACATACGTGTCTATACGCGGTCTGATAAGGATTTCTTCAGAAAGTTATATATGTCGGCTCGAACATAATGACGATACGTATGCGGTTAATGAAATTTAATTAAGACGAAGTTCCGATAAACGAAAGTAAACTTGTTTTCGAAGAAGAGTTAATGAACTTTTCGTTGAAAAATTTGAATTTTTAATTTACTATCATCCTATATAATTTGTATACATAGTAATATGACATTATTGTAGTTTTCGTATACATATAATTAACATCATCTCATTCACTTAACCCTTGTATTAAGGACAATATTGACATGTAATCGTATGCGTATACAAATCAATTACTCTATACTCATATAAAATTAATAACAGAGTCGATGAACTTTTCTTCCAAGTGCACTTATATAGAGAGACGAGGCGGTAATCGCGCTTACTCGCGGTTACATGCACGACAATAAATCTAAATTCATTGACGCGCGTGTCGACATGACTATACGATACAATTAAAAGCGACACTTTTCGTTCATTATTCCTCGGCACACGCGTGCGTGATCGGATTTATTCATTATTCGGCGCACAAATCAGAGAAGGCAACTGGCATTGATAGATCGCGTATAATATAAATATGTATATACAATAGTAAACGCGAATTTATTTGTAAGGCTTGTTTGGTGTTTTTATTTTTCTGTGTATATGTACGGCGATTAGAAAGTAAAAATATGCGCAAGATATGAGTTGTAAGGGAATGAAGAGGCTTCGAATGGTGGGCAATTGGAATTTATAGCAATTAATCGGGGAAGATTAACTCGGCATCACTCGCACTAATGACTATATGGAATATATAGAGTTGATATTTGTTGTGGAAATTCTGGAATTTTTAAAAGACACCTTGAGTGCACAATAGTCAGAAAAATGGTATTTACTGTACGTGAATGAAAAAACATCATAATATTTCGTGACGTTGCTTTTGGTATGTTTATTCACGTTTTTCTAATCAAGGTTAACGTCATAAGACAATTATTGCTAATTTTATATAAATGTATCAGTTAATTATATTGTAAAAAAATAATTGATACATATAAATTTTAGATAAATTGTCATTAAAACAGACAACAATAGCCAGCTACATATTAAAGAAATCAGTAACCATTGAGATTTTTGCTCGGTTTTTTGCACTATACAGACTATATAGAAAACACGCGCACTCCTCTGGGGTCCCAAAAAATTTAATAGATTTTATATACGTTCTATTCGATCATAACAACGCTCACAGAGCGCCATAAGATTATTAAATCTTGCATAACCCCGGCAACGCTGTAAAACATAAAGCGAGAAAAAATTGTCTGCAATATAACTACGAAAATTGCCATGAGAAAAAAAAAGATCAGCCGAATCGATACGCGGACCCGCTGTGTGTAATTCTCGCACAGGTTAACGGCAGAATAATTTGCTTCGTTAAAATGATTTTCCGCTAATTGACCAATAAAAACTCGTCGAGTATATAATACATATATACACCGTGCGGCCCCGACTATTTATTATCCGAGTAATTAATATCAACATTTATTCGGCTTTTACTTTAAACTATATATACAACCAAACCGCGCGCGGGCTCATCTCTCGGTATATATTATCCGCACGCGGTCAGCATTTGCGCCATGGAAAATTTTATATCGAAATCCGCAGTGTCCCCATACACATACATATAAACGCGTAAACCACAAGGCGATAACAACACCCCACCTTATTAGCGCGCTCCAGCAAAAATTATATCAACGTCCGAAATATCATACACACATATATAATAAATATGAACAACACACTGAACTCACCGTCGTGTCCTCATTCAGTATATCGTGAGCTGCGCTAAGCATCACGACGTATCCATAGTTGTTGCACAGTCCGAGCAGCCAGAAAGCCATTAGATTTCTCCATCCGGTCCTGGTTCCCGCAGCCGCGTCCACTCCGAAATTGTTCTTAGACGTGGCCAACTCCGCTGCGAGCGCTTTCTTCTTACCACTCGACATGGCTCTGCTGTTACTGCTGTTACTATTACTATTACCACTACTACCAGTGGCACTGCAGAATCCCTTTAGACAACTCCGTACCAGTACGACCCTGTTCGGTGGCTGTTGTATATATTGTAGTAGCGCGCGAATGGACGAAAGAACAAAAAAAAACAGAAGAAGTATATATCAACTCGTTGTGTGTGTATATATAAATGCTTATATATATATATTCTTTCTCTCAAGACACTGTGTCACACTTTATAATATGTCTCGCGGATAACCGCGCGTGCGTCGTTGTATTATATATATGTATATATATATATGTATATATATATACTGCGGCTATACACTCGCGAGTCGGATAAGCGCTGCTCTGATAAAAGCCGCCGGCCGCGCGCGCGCTTTTATATACGGCGCGCGCGACACGCAGCAGCAGTAGCAGCAGCAGCAGCGCTTTTTTTCCGCGTCGTCCCCTCTCCGAAGCGCTGCTGCTGCTGCTCTACTGATCTACCCGCGGCGCCACAGCTGTATATGTGTGTGTATATAATATAGTAGCGACCTTTGGGATTTTCGGGAGGCTTTTTCGTATGCAACGCGAACATGCGAACATTATACGAAGATGAGTCAGGTTTGGTAAAAGAGAAGGAAGTTAGTTGACAGGCGTGCAAAGTGGTGAGGTAATACGGAAGGTGATTTAATGTGGGAATGTGTAATGTATATATACATATGTGCGGATGTATGGACGTGATTTTTATCGGGGTGGTTATAAAGTTTGGTTGTATAGTTTTGGAGGTGTGCGGATGTGTGCATGGTATGTAGATGATTATAAGGTTATTGCGCAATAACCGGTGCGGACCGGTACGGATCGGCTGCTGCTGCGAGGAAAATTCAATTGTTTGGGATCGTATTTAAGCGAGATTGAGATTGAGAAAGAGAGAGAGGCATACCTTGCATAGGAGGTTTTGTGCTTTTTTAATTTTCAATCTAGCTGTTGTTAACCGCAGTTTTTTTTATAACAATATATAGTGGATTGATTAATTGAGGTTTGGAAAGAAAATATACGTTTATATTCATTTGGTTTAAATGAAAAGAAGTAATGGAGGTGTTTTGTTTTTTTTGCAACTTCTCGCAAGCTTCAATGAATCTTAACGAAGTTAGACACATACATTTTATATTTTCGCGTTGTATTGTCTTTGAGTGAATCGTAAACGCTTTGAGTAAATTAAGCTTCCTGAAATAAGTTTCCCGAGTCTAAAGTATTAATATTGCAAGTCTTTTTATGTTGTTCGTTTTTTTTCTTTTTAACGTAATAAGCAAATATCGACGTTTTATCTCTTATTGTTAATTATTTTAAAAATGTCCCCACTGTTATTTTTGCTCGATATATTCATTACTTGTTATATAATAATACATTAAAAATGTTACATAGATAGCGTTTTCCGAAATTTTATAATTGTATAGTGATTAGTGAAAAATTTGTTTGATAAGAAAATGTTAATGTTTACAACTTACATAAAAAATGTAAAAAAAAAAAATTTTGAACCCTTGTAACTGTAAAAGATATTTCCTGAGTGAAATTAAAATCACGTAAGAATAAATATTTTTAATAATTAAACGCGAAAGAATTTCTCTCAAAAGATCGAAAATAAATTCGTTCACGCTAAGAACTTAAAATTCATTCTACTGGTTAAACGATAGCAAGATTATATACCAAAAGGATTTAACTCCAATTAAGGTACAATTATTTATGCTAACGATGCAGAAAATTTCACTTCCAAAAATTCAAAAACTACGTGCAAGCAATTATGCATCGCAAATTATTGCTTTATATTACACCTGTCCAATAACTCGTCATCATTATATCACGACATATTAATAAACCCCGTGGCAGCTATATATACACTGTATTAACAAGACGACGTCACGTCTGCCATTGTAATTTTTACAGCACGCGCTTATCGAAAAACTTAATAATTAATAAAACTGGTTATTTCACCTATACTTCTACATAATATAACCAGTATATCAGCTGCGCGCATTAGCATAAAACGCTCGGCTTTGAGATTCGCATATATATACATATATTCGCAAATGCGCACTACGCACGTACATGGCATGGCGCGCATATTTATATACACATCTAAGCTGTTCCCAAATAAAAAAGGAGAGGGTTACCAAATAATTGGGTCAGTAGCGTCGTTAACCGCGTCAGACACAAAGCCTTTCGCGCGCGCGCGCGTGCGTGCGAGTCTTATCGACTACATACTTAACTATTAACCGGCGCTTGACTTCTTCCAAAGAACCTTAGATCTCATATACGCGTCAAGGTATTTTCCGCGATAAAAAGTAGTGCACAAGATATTATATATGAAATCGCGCGTTTATTTGTTTTTCTCACACTCGTTCGAGCTGTATCACATACATATATTTACGTATATAAACTAGCACTTTTTTGTTGTGTATATATGTGCATCTGTGTGTGCTGTATATATACATGTATTGAGTCTAAGACAAGCGACGCTACACAAATATATATACAAATCCACGCAACTATATATAATACAAAATCAATAATTAACAAGCCGATGAATGCCGACTCGACAGCTTTTTCTTTCGGAAGAAAAAAATACATCTTTTTCCGAACTCTCAAGAACGCATTTAGAAACTTTTTACAATTAATCCGCACGCACGTTTTGTTGTTGCGCTGTCATAATAATAGCCGAAAGAGTCTATAATACAATAGCGCGAACTTGTTATAATCCGCGAAATTGTGAAATTGATCGCAGCGATCCTCCGGCGATATATATTATTCAAATTTTAGAGAAACGAGGGAGAGACAGTAGAAAGAAACTTGTCACGTGCGAATTTGGCAAAAGAGCGTGTATATACGACGTTGTGAAATATAACGGGGAGAAAAAGTTGTTGAGCAACAATTAAATGTAAGAATAAAAATGCGCGGATGCGCACGAACTCTTTTCCTGCAGCATAGTTTAACGTGTCACGCGCACGATGTGTATAATATATATATATATATAAGATATCCGACAAACACGAAATCCGATAAAGCTTAATATACTTCTCGAAGATTCTTTTCACGGATCTCCCGCCTATACATTATACACTATCGTCCCATGTAGCATATATAAAGAAAAGAAATCATAACGAAATCGGATCGCGCGATAAAAGTCTCCTTCTCCTATACTTTACTTCATTCACTTTTCGTATAATATATCATTGTCGCCGTATAATGTTTATACTACACTTTCTCATTTACCGACGCTTCTATTCAAATTCGCGCTCGTACATTTACAAATCGTTCATCGACGCGACGACAATCACGCCCCCCAGCATCGCTATACGAATGATTCAACTTTCATTTGAGTTGTGTATTATACTATACCGAAGAAAAGTGCGTGACGCGACACGACCACGCGCCACCAAGAGAACAGTTAAAATCAATTGTCCATGACTCTCGACCAAAAAGAAGATTTCTTTGTGCTTATTAACTCGGAATTGTTGTGTACGTGAAACCATGTATTCACATGTATAGAGCCACGATTTATTAACACGTGTATATATATATATATATATAGTAACAGACTCGTGTATGTGGTTGCATGTGTGTGTGTGTTCAGTGTAAGATTGTATATATATGTATATATCGGAAACGTCGGGCTCGCTATATAAAACAATGAATCCTATTTCGCAGCTCGATCGCGCGATCAAAATCGCAAGATCCCCGCCCCTCTCCCCTCTACTTCTTCTCCATCTCAGATCTTCTGATTCAACTATACCGCTCTATCCCCTCCTCCAGTGTCACTTTCAAAAATATTTTCATATAACCGATCCCCTCCTTTTTCTCTCCCGGACGAAAGGGACGCGCAGGGATATTTAAGATTTATTCTGCAATCTGCACACGCATATATGTCGAATTCTTCGGAAACTTTGCCCTAAACTGGTACAAAAAACGACCAAAATTAAATTTGGAGGCACGCCTCTAAAGTAATTTTTTTCTTGTTCTATGGGTCATAGAAGAGACG
>JAWWEQ010046457.1:0-16554 GCA_035583055.1 Torymus tubicola | reverse complement strand
TCTGAGTATAAATTTTGGCAAAAAATGCATTTTCCGTCGTCGTAATCTTCCTGCTCATTCGTTTTGTTATCTTTTTCCTTATTTTCATTAGTTCTTCTTACTCTATTTGTTAAAGTTGATTTCATGGTCATATACAGGTTGTACGCCTTCGTCAATTCCAGCTTCTTATTTAGAACATCGGCAATAACCGAAGCCATGTCTCCTTCAGGCCAACTTTGCCGAGCAGATTTGCTAATATACTTGCGCATTTCTATACCAAAAACAAAACAACAAAATTCATACATATATGTTGTATGAACAACATGCTAAATATTTATTATATATTATTTTATGTATATTATTACTTATTTTATGATTATATTGAAAAAATAGGAAATAAACTATCGGGTTTTACCCCATTTTAAAGCATCCGGTTTTACCTCAAAGTTAACAAAAAAAGTAATTATTAATTTTTTACAATTGGAAATAAAATTAAAAGTCAGAACAACGCGTATCTATTAGTTGTAATAAATATTATAAGGCTATGTACTTACCGAAAGGATCTGTTGCTCCCAGGAAAATTACAGACACAATGACTGTTGCGATAAACACAATTTCGCTAGTTAAGAAATATTTGACTTCGTCGGAAGTCAACAGTAAGCTATTGTTGATATAGCTATTGTATGCGAAATGATATTAGGGATATTCTTAAAGAGGTACTACATGTATAATGTAGATGGCACTAGTATTAACCCATGAAATTGACAATTCCGATTTTACCCCAGTATACGGTTTTGCCCCAGTCTCCCCTAAGTAGTATGGATATAATTTTGGTTTCTGCCCTAATTGTATAAGGCAATTCAAAAGTTTTTTACACAACTTTTTAAACACGTCCCTTACTACATTCCCAAATTCTCTGGAAACATCATTAACAGCCTTGCTCATTCATCATTTGCTCACTTACAATACAAACAAGACCATCCATCAATTTCGTTTTCCACTTGCACGTACAATCGCTGCAATCAAAACCTTTCCGTTTCACCTGGCCACATATTATTATTCTCCCCCAACCCCATAATCCTTCTTAAAATTCACAATCCATCCGAAGCGAACCAACGCACACCCGATCAACAAACCAAAAAATTTATGAAAAATTATCCCTACTCAGCCGGGCGTATTGCCCAAAGTCGTCCTCTCTCTCTCTCTCTCTCTCTCTCTCTCCTTTCTTCTTCTACCTTCCTCTCGCATACAAAGCGCGCCCCTTTCAGCGCGAAATCGAATCGCGCGCGAGCCGAGACACATACAACCAGGTACCCCTGTACCTGTATATATATATACACGTCTTTGAACGTTTTCTCTCTCACTCTCTCTCTAGCATGCGCGACCGGGCGTCTAGAAAATCCGCCTAACGTGAAATACAATTGGACTTTTACGTACCCGTATAAG
Source organism: Torymus tubicola (assembly GCA_035583055.1). Taxonomy (NCBI): domain Eukaryota; kingdom Metazoa; phylum Arthropoda; class Insecta; order Hymenoptera; family Torymidae; genus Torymus; species Torymus tubicola. Next base: position 15,129 of record JAWWEQ010046457.1, on the reverse strand, counting down.
ATATTCCGCATTGTTTCATTTCCCCTTGTACGCGAGAGAAAGAGCGCGCCGCCCCGGCGAGTTTTCTGCCCGATGGCCCGTATCCAACTCGCGAGCGTATACGCGCGCGCGCGCCTTGGCCCGCGAAGAGGAAAGAACGTTACAAAGGAGAGACGAGGGAGAAAGAGAGAGAGAGAGAGAGAGGCAAAGGTAAATTCGAAAGAGCTATTTGTCGTAGTCGCGCGGGCCGATGTATTACGAAGGAAGGGAAAGGAGGAGCTGGTAGTGCGCGCAATGCGGCTAATCTAAGAATTTGCATTTTCTTATTCGCCACGCTGAAGAGAGAAGTTATTGTCATGTTTATTGAAGGGAAATGACGGTACTTTCGTCCTTGTTTGGGTGAATTGTGAGAATAAGGTTTCGCTCGTTGGTAAAACTGTTGTCTATTTTTTTTTTTTAAATTTATCATTTTTGTAGAGACGCATGATTCGCATATGAAGTCAATAAGGCGTTTAAAATTTATATCTTTTTAGTTTTAAATATCAGAATACAAGGAAAAACGTATAATTCTTAATGGCAATTTGCGTTTAAAACTTGTAGCCATCTGAACTTTTTACGACGGTTCGTAAAAAATATATGTCTGACTGAATCCGATAGTACTACTGAAACTACAACCAATCACCTTTAGACTCGTACTTTTTTTATACCTATTCTAAAGTTTTTAATCAACTAACATATATTTTTTGTAAAATTCCTTACATCATTCTTAAAATCATGCAATATTCTCTTCTATATTAACTATGTACTGTATTCAGTTTGAACCAGTTACTCAGATAACGACAAAGCGTTAAATCAAACGCGCGCGTGTGTTATAGGTATAATGTGCGAGATAAAGTGGGTACCATTTATTTATCCACCTATTCATCGGTCACCTCACCAAGCTCATCAAGTATCAAACTTTAAAGGGAAAAAACAATAAGTTGATCTTATTAAGATTGGAAAAACCGTAGGGAGAGAGAAAGAGAGAGCAACATGTAGTATAGTCACGCTTGCACCGTCAGAGTTCGTGCGCGCGCGCGCGCGTGGAAAACGTTCCGGCCTGTAGCTCTGCCGCCATCTTAGGCGACGTCGGATGCATCCGAGGATGACGGATAATCCTGACACCGTAAAATTTTTACGGCCTTACGAGGGCCGTATACCTTCCATTGCCGCTCACTATACCTCTCTCATTCTTCCTTCACCTAGCTGCTATTCCGTCTGCTTAAGCTTTTCTGTTTTTTTAACTTTACGTCTTTCTCGCGCTCGCGAGGTTTTCTTTACGTATACCCGCGAGCGCGCACACGCCTGTTACTGAAAAAGGTGGTTAAGCGCAATGTAATCGTAAAATTTTTAGTATTCACAGGGGTTTGGACTATGGTGCGTGTGGATTTTATTGTGTAGTTACGTTATTTATTTTTGATTCCGGTTCGCGAGAAAGTTAATTTCTCTATCCTAATTCGGACGAATGAAAATATGTAATTTGTGGAATTGGTTATTATTAGAATTGAGAGGAAATGTCAATGATATAGTAATAAAACGAAACTTGAAAAAAAAATCCAGTTTTATGACTCGATTTATATTCAAAACTTCTAATGAATTCTTTCAGCTGTGTTTCGCGCGTGATGAACTTCCGGTCTATTTTCCAATCCACGTCACGTACAGAGACATCAAAGTTTACAAACTCCGCGCTGCATTTAGAATAATATTTTATAAAATTGACTGGCAGCTTTTTACATCCAAAATATTTCCATTTCACGCTCCATATTTTTGCCAGAATTTTCTATCCTCGTACGCTACCGCCAAATAAAGATTGAAAAAAAAAACTAATTATAGGAAAAAAAAATTATTTTTCTGATTGCGCCTTTGAAAAGCTTCATTAAGAATCCTAGATCCTCTTATCAAATCTCCAACAGTAACGGAATCCCATACCCTCATGAAAACCCCATGAATAACAAAAGGCAATTTTAATGCAATTAAAAACGCTCTTTTCTATTATCCGGCTCTTCCACTCTGTCACTTCCTCGTACGCGCGCGCGTACACACAAACCTACTCCTACTCTCTTCCTCTTTATATTTGCCTCCCTCTTTTATTTTTCCCACCTCGCACCGGCCCATCTCTCATTTCGCGCGATTTTTGGAAGCCCGGCTCCACCCCTCACGTCAGCACTATACTTGCGACGGCGGATTTTAATTGGGTCACCCGTTATAATCTGTCATGCAGTAGACGCGCGCAGCTGCTTCCTCCGCCCTCTCTCCCTTTCTCCTGCTGGTGAATTACGTCACCTAGAGAGAGAGAGAGATCGAGAGAGCCACGTCTCTACCTCTCTATCTCTATATATACGACGTTTCGCTTCGTCGCCCCCTATATATACCTGCATAGTCTCCACATCCGGATATGAGTGTGTGAGCGTGTGTGTGGGAGTGTCTGACTCGCACGAATAGGGAGGTGTGGGTTATACTACTTGTATGTGGAGATTACGGCGGCCGGAAGACGTCTCTTCTGGGAGGAGAAGGAAGGAGAAGGGTGCACGCGAGAAGTGGATTCCTGCGTTTTGTAGCTGCGGTCGAGCGTTTTTGCAGAGGGGTCGAGATTGACGGTAGCGGTGTGTTGGTTAGCATATGTTGCGAGGTATATAGTGGGTGACAATGATTTCTCGTTTTTCGCTGAGGCTTGTTAGCGAGTAAAGTGAAAATTGAAGATTCATTATTATTCAATTTTAGAAGTTTTACAACTAAAGTACTTCTCTTTTGGAGAAAAGTTAACAATAAATTATTTACGTTTTAGGTAACTTTATAGTTGAGAACAATATATTCTGTTTTTATTTGTTTATTACGTACTAGTTTAAAGAAATTTTGACATTTACTTTTGACATTATCAATGTTTTAGCTACTAGTAATATCTATAAATAGATTGTATTATTATTGTGCATTCGGTTTTGTTAAAAACGAAAGTTTCTACCAGAGTTATTATAAAGGACAATTTCGACTATTAAAAGTATTCACTCTTTTTTATTATAAAAAATGACATTCATACAATAGCAAAATATTATATACAAAATATTACGTCAAGTAGGGGAGACCGGGGCTGGTTAGCTGACTTTTTGCATTTTATTTTTTTTCCAAATAACTACGAATTCAATCGATAAAGTCAAAGTATTATCAGATTGTACTCCATCCTTAGAATATCCATGAATTTTTTCATAAAGATCAAGCGTCATCCAAAACAAATTATGGACAATTTTCTTACACGTGTTTTTTTCGAGCCCGAGGCGGGGCAGGTTAGCCGAGGGTCTGGGGTATGTTGGCCGATAATGAATTTTTATCAAATCATAAAAAATAAATCTGTTTTTATTTTTAATTTCCTTTTGATGCAAAAAATACAATATATTGTAGAAATCCTCTGAAAAAATTATAAACGAAAAAAAATAAATTGGAAAAACAAAAACCCAAAAAAGTCGGTCGCGCTAATTCAGAAGAATATACAACAGCGAAAATTATAAACAAGAGAAAAATTAAATAAGTAGCATAAATAGATAAATAAATAAAGATGAAAAAATAAATCATTCGCAGTCACAACAAATAAAAATGATTCATGCGCCCAATTTTTGCATGTTCTACGTTGCAAGCATTCTTCATGAGGAGTTTCACTGTATGAATTGTTTCAAAATTTCTTCGTTCTGTTCACATTACTGATTTTAGAGCAGTACGTCGAGAGACTGTACACAGGAATTTGAAAGTCTTGTGAAGTTTGATTGCTTTTGTTACGCTCGAATTTGATCGCGTAAACAGCTCGCATTACTTCAACCTTTGATAAAGACGCTCTATCGGTTTTTCTGTTGTAATTATGCACCATTTTGATTTGTAAAAGTGATTTATTTGTCAAAACTCTAATTTTTCGATCGGCCAACTTGCCCCGGAAAAAGTTGGCCAATATGACCCGATGGTACAGATCAATTAATTTCCAAACTCTATTGTGACATTAGACATTGCCGAAAAAAAAAAACAAAAAAAAATCGTGAAGGTCTAAAAAAGCATTTCTTATAAGCTACTTTCATTTGCTATGCGAAAAAATTAATTTACAATAAGATATTATACATTTTCTAAAATACTATAAAGTTAAAAAAAAGACAAACATTTCTTTTGTTATTCTACGTCACTATATCTGAATCACAGCACGATCTGTTATTTTACTAACGAGATATTAGCCATCGGCCAACCAAACCCGCATACCAACTAGCCCCGGTCTCCCCTATGCCAATATTTTACAAATTAAAACATCTATTTTTAAATGAATTATATTATTGTAAAAATTTTCATCCATTTTTATAAAAATTGATGCTTAGATAATATGATGGATTTCGATATATATATATATATCCTACGTCAGAACCTTTACCCCGAAAATTTCATCGACCACCACATCTAATCAAACCTCTACTGCACCATCCCCTACATATATTGCGCAAAATCAGCAGCCACAGATATATAGCTACTAAACCCAACCCAAGTACGAGGAAACAGCCGTCAACCTTTTCATCTCTAATCGGCAAACAGCCTGTCACCGCCATTCCGCGTATTTCGGACAAGCAACTATGCGCAGCAGCAATGGCAATCGCGTGCACAGCGCGAGAAATCAGATTTTTCGCCGAGACGGCTCTTGCGCTCGGGCGCCGTTAGTTAGACGACGTTCTGGTAACGAAGTTCATTCGCTCGCGCGAGCGAAAGACCTGGCAAAGTGACACCTCTCGTGTCCCCCAGGCAAGCGCACGCGCGCAACGACGCCTCGGTGAGAATAATCGAGTTACGTTGACTTCGTTCTCGCTCTTCCTCTCTCGTGCAGCGCAGTGCTAGTGTCTGTCTTGCCTCTTTTTCGCCTAGGAGCGATGTTTCGGAACGTCCTGGCTGGAGGTGGAGGTTAGAGGACGAGGACGGGTTTTTTCGTTTTCTCGTTTGAGTTTTTGACAGATGGTGTGAGTGTAATTTTTGAATGTAATTCTATATAGGTATATTGGTTGTTACTGGTGATAATTTTATTAAAAATGAATGTTAGTATAGCTTGGTAGGATTATTTTTATTTTAACTCTTATGGATATAAAGGGAGGGTAATCTTTTATTTTTAAGTGAAAGGTGCTGACTTTACTCATAATCGTGAGTTGTCAGCGTCGGATTTATTAGATTCATTACGATTTCGCAGCGGGATGTCATCAAACGGAACTACAAGAGTTAAATTACATAACTGTTATGTGATGTAACATGATTTCTATGTAACTTCCAGAACAGATTATTGTAGCTTAGACAGAGGCCAATTACAATTATGAACTAAATCAAGTGGAATAATTATTAATGGGAATTTCAATTAAAATAATTGGTAAAACATAAATATACACGAAGAATTACTGTAATTCTTTTTTTCACTATACTTTTATAAATTTCTTGGATATATAAAATTCTAAAATTATATTTTCCAACTTCTTCTATATGATAAGCTATTAAGTTCCATTTCGCTCACAAAAAAACGTTATTTCTGTTAAAATTTGTTATCCTTTGTAATTAAAAACCGATTACACAGAACTAATTCCCACCGCACTCCTCACAATTACCAACCTCAATCACACATTATCTCTCATTCGAAAATCCTCCGGAAAAACCACTCGAATCCCATATCCTTTGCAGACAACAACCGTACGAGCTACTATATACACATCTTCGTTCACGCATTGGCTACTACACCCACTCGAGTGGGTGCGCTCACACAGCAGCAATAGCAGGAGCACTTACTTCTCGCGCTCTTCCGTCTCATTTTCCCCGCTCGCCTGCACCCTCACTCTATCTACCCTGTATATACACACACCACTACGGCGATTTGCTGATTACTCCGCGGAAAAAAGACGGCGGCAGCAAGGCTCGTTCCAACCCCGCCGCGCGCGCGCGCCTCGCTGACGCTGCAGCAGCAGCCGCGTGACGTCATTGAATTCCGTCCAAGTGAAGTGGCTGCGGCGTTGCTGTATATATGTACAATGGGTAAGGGAAAAGAGAATCGCTGAGCGGGACGCTACTGCCGCGCCTATATCTCCTATAATATATTGTGAAAATGTCGTCTGATCAGCGCGAGATCTATATCGATCAACATTTTTCTGAAAATTTCTAATGCACTCTTAGGTCTTAGTAAAGAAGAAAATTTTCAACATTGTGACTGATCGTCGCACATTTTTTCAATCGCATGTAATATACTTTAACAATTTATTAGAACAATGAACGATGTCAATATTCAATCCGAAATTTACTCAGCACAGAAGATAGCAAACAACTTCCACGTATCATTAATTATATATATTATTACAGTAAATCGCTCACAAACTTTTGCAAATGCAAGCCCAATATACATGCTTCGTAGAGTGAAATCGGCAGAGCCTTAATCAAGCACGAGGAAGCCTTAAAATTGACAATAGTTAATTACACGCCATTAAAAAAAAATATAAATATTTTGAGACCCTAGTTGATTCGATGCAATCAATAAAAATAGTTCTATAAATACTTTAGCGATAAATACATTCAAAAGCATATGGAAAAGGTGATCTAGGTTAAGAAAGCTGTAAAATTAATCATAACAGAGTGCCCTTACAAATTATTCAAAAATTAAGAAAAATTTTAGTCATGGTGCAATTGCAGCAAGCAATTCCTCCTAGGTTCCCTTAAAAGAGAAATTTTGAAAATTTCATTTGATTTCCACAAGACCTATAGCTCGACCAATTTCTATGCGATTTTCTATCAATTTTCATTTTTTTTCTTTCAAATAACAGTTTAATGTTCCCATAATGGTTCCCCCATAAGAGAGAAAATCTGTTTGTTTAGACGCAGTAATAATAGCGAGAGAGGTCGGAGGCGTTTGTAATAGTTTATTGCGTAATTAAAAGAGAAGCATAGAGGGTGAGAGTCGGAGAGGTCTTTGAGGGGTATACGAGAGCTTGCCAGCTTACGTCGAAAACATGTTTAATGAGGACCGGCCGCCCTAGCCGCGCTCTAGATTGCGTCGCGTTTTATGCGAGCGCGGCTTAGGAGTTAGACTATGCTAAATGGTTTTTAGAGTTTGTCGCAGGCATTGTTGTTGAAGTTATATGAATGACGCAGATCTGTGCGGGATGGATAAATATTATGAAAATCCGTGCGTATAATTATCGTTATGTTACGTTTCATACAATGGGGTGGTATCGTTTCGTTTTACTTTATATATTGCACGAGCGCATAAATTAGAAGATTACGAATATAAACGAGTTTATACATTTTTATAGAAATTATCCGAAAGTAGTTTATATACTTGTATAGAGAGAGCATTGGATCTAGTTTAATCGCTATAATTTGTAGAGCACAGTGGCGCAGACAATTATTGTACAGCCCCAGGTCTGATTTCCTCTTCCAATAGTTTACCACTGACGCAGTGTGAAGCAGCATCGCGTTAAGTGTTGTTCCATGTTGTCTTATAAAATAAAAACCGCGAATCAGTTTAACAAATAAATATGTATATATATATATAAATTAAATAAATGTATATGTGTATAACTATATAATTTAAAATATCTTGGCTTATTTAACAATGTTCAATAATTATCAAACGATTTCAAAGATAGATCCCGCCTTTTTATATCACGTAGAAACGTTACAAAGTCAACCATTAAACACCGCAAATTTAACTTCAATATTCACATAATCGATAATCCTAATTCCTATATCAAATATCTCCAACTCAAAGAAACGAATCGTATCGCGCACAGATCAAAGTAAAAACGTCTTTTACGCGCGCATATTATACACTCTACCCCGCGTTTCTATCCCCGCGAATATTAAAATAAGTGTGGTTTATCGATCAAACTGCACGCTATACACTCTCTCCGCGCAACGAGCTGCACCTATATACATCCTCACCTCCCGCATACGCGCTTACCTCAAAGCTAATCAGTCGTGAAAAAAATGCCTCTCCGCGCGCTCTTTTGGCAACTCTCGAGGCTCGCTTCGAAATTTTCGCGAAATTGGCACGTGGGCGCATCAATCACGGCTATATAACCGTGCGGCTTGGAGGGACGGGACTCAATTAATCAAAGGCTCTCTGTCTATATACCACCAGAAGTACTGCCGCATCCCTCTAATCCATAATACACCTTTGCCGCAACGCGCGTGGTACAGAGAAAGAGAGAAAAAGGTAGAAACAAATCGTCGTCGTTGGGTCGACGCGGACACGACGAGAAAACCGCGCTCGCTCGCTCTCGAAACTAATGAATGTCGATCGCACTCTGCCAAGCCTCTTTAAAAATGCCCGAGGAGGAGGAGGAGGAGGAGGGCAGCTAGAGCTTCGTCGCCAGCAGCAGTAGCGCGCGTTCTCGTTCTCTCTCCTCTTTTATTATTCCGGGCGACGACGGGGCGGCCCGAAACACAAGGGCTGCTGATTGGTCACCGCCGTCATGATTGCCGGGTGTACGCTCGTTTCTCTCTTTCTCTCGCTCAGTTTTCTGTGTTTCGTTACTGCGTCTCTTTCTATCGGCTTTTTCAGCCTTTTTTTGCGCGCGCGAGAACGACGACAGCGACTTCTTCGTCTCTCTCTCTCTCTCTCGGCGACGTTCACTCCTTTAAGAACTTTTTCCACGGAGAACGAGAGGAGCGAAACAAATTCCCTGAGACTCGACCCAGACGTCGGCGTCGACGCGCTGCCGAGAAAATTTTCCCGTCGAGTCGCCGTCGTCGTCGTCTTCGGCAGTCGTCGTCTGCCAGTCAGTCGCGCGCTTGAGAAGGAAGTAGACGAAGCTTCAAGTAATGGCTCTTCTAGGGGGAAAAAATATTAAAAATGCTCGGAGAGGATGTGACGAAATTGTATTGGTCGTGATTACGATGGCCCACGGCTTTTATATTGTTGTTTCTTAATGTTCGAGGGCGTTGTTAGCGGCCCTTTGTCAAGCGATGAAGGGCTTTCGGTACTTGTAAAATGACTGTTTTATTGATATTTTAAGATAGATATTCCGCATATAACGATGGAATTACTTCAAATTACTTGTTCACTGAAATGCGATTATGATACATCATAATCATGATTATAATTATTTGAATTGTCCAAAATTTATAGTTGATATTTTATAGTACTTCTCATCAACTATAAAATTATATCCATACTACTTATGAGTGTATTATAGACATTGAAAAAAACACATGAATATTACAGTTTCATTATAATTTTAATACATTCATATAAAAAAACTAATATAAATAAAGATTACTTCATTCATTTAATTTTAATTTTAAAAAGTATTCAAAAAGTGTTACATTTCCAGCGGTGTAAAAACTTCACATAGTTAGCTGCGGAACCCGGTGATTGTAATTACAGGAGTTTTTTTTCTTTACTCCTTGATTGGGGATTGATGCACGATCGGAACAAAAGATCCCAATTAGCGAGCTAAGTCGAGATGATGATAAGTCACGTTTACCACAGCATATGGCGATCCTACGTTGCCCTAAATTATCGCACTCCAAATATTCGCTAAAATGTAATATCTTTTGCATTAATTTATTAAAACTTATTTATTAACATTTAATATAGTAACATTTACATAAGTGAATTTTTACATTTGGATATTAAAAATAATTCATCAAATTTTCGTATAAATTTTCTCTATATAGCTTTATCGAAAAATCGATCGCACTGTTGTATCCTACGCAACAACTGAAATTCCACCAATAACAATTGATTCCAATTCGCTCTTAACACTTCGAAACCCACAAAAATGTCCCCCTCAAAAATTCGCTCCCACTAGCAAACCCCCTCGATTTTTCCTACCGTCCTTCCCAAATTTATGCAATTCGCCCGGCGACAAGCGCGCACTGTCCTCACACATATACCTACCAAAATTCCGGACCCACGTCCACCTGCAGCAGTTATCACACGAGCAAAAGAGAGAGAGAGAGAGAGAGAGAGAGAGGCTGCTACACACACAGCGTGCAGGACGTGAAGGCCGGTCAGATGGAAAGCCCAACGGAGGTCAACGACCTTCTCGCTCACTGGCGCGCGGGCGGCCGTACATTTTTCCATAGTTGCGAAATGGATGTGCGCGCAGGGGACTGCGCACATCGGTGGCGGCGCGGCCCGAAATATGCGCAGATGTTTCTCCGCAGATATGATCGAGTCCGGACCGCAATCGAAATTGATATTTTTTTCGCGGCGGCTCATGCGGCTTTCAGCCTCTCTCTCTCTCTCTGCGGCACTGACCGTACATATATATATACATATAGCGCATTGCGTTAAGGGCTCATTCTCTACAGGGGTCATGTACGCGCGCGCACACACGGGAACGATTATTGAATAAAAGTCCGCGTGTGTGACGGTTATGCTGAGTTGCGAGTTTTAAATGTAATTTTTTGACACGTTCACGACGATATATCTGTAGATGTAGTTTTCGATCTGGGTTATATAGAGGAAACGACGACATCGGGATGTTTGAGGTATTCAGGGTAACGAATAATTTTCGAGGACGATAGTTATCTGGTGAGTCTTCCCCTTTTTATCTCGTAGAATTTGTGTATATTCTGTGGCAGGTTACAGAATGTGGGAAGCTACGTTGTAATTTATTTAGAAAATTTACATAGAGCACGTGAATATTCCGGGCTGTGCGTTAAATTCGGTTAAATTTCCAATACGGGGTGGCCGCAGTTCTGCGAGATATTTAAAAGTTAAAATAAATTACAGCTGGTATTATCGTATTAAGGAGAAGTTATTGTCAGCGATAGAGCTGAAAACTTTAAATTTTCAAAATATCTCTTATAAAAGAAAAAACGTGAAAAACGTATATCGAATTGATACCTTTATCTCTATAATTATAACAAACAACGTAATATCAAGTGATTATATACACACTAATTCCTTTCACGCCTCATATATGGATATGTAGAACGACCGATTAATTACCAAAGACACCGCTTTGTAATGACAGCTAGAGGGCGGATGTCGGCGGGGGGGAAAACTTTTCGCATATAGCCGCGTTGCCACCCCGTCACCCTCCTATTCGCTCTATTATTCCTCGCATTAGCGAGGAAAACGCGAGCGAAACATTAAAGAAGTCGGCCAATGAGTATTATTAGCATATTCGAAACTTTTTCACCATACCGCTACCGACGACGGACAATAACCGCCGACGTGTCGTTCTCGCTGGGTAAAAGTTGAGAGTTCTCTCGTTTTAATGCCAGCCCGTCGTCGTGTGTGTGTATATATAGGTGTACACGCGCGTGTGGGGATCCATTTTCATACTCGAGCTTATGATCGCTGGCAAGGAAGTGCCGCGTATACTGCTCATGGCGGCGGCTAATTGACGCGCGAGCTCGCGGTTTTCCGAAACTTTCGTGGTTGTTGTAGTCGCTGTACTGCATTGACGAGTTAATGATTTTTTTTTGTCTGCTGGTAATGGCGTATTGTGCATATAATGGGCGGATGCATTAAGTATAAGGGGGAATGTATATTGGAGATAGGTGTTAATTGAAAAGTTTGTAATTATTGTTTTTTCTTTCCAAATAAATCGTTTTGTGATCAATTTAATTGTTTTTAGAACACTAGTGTATAGCAACGAATAATGCAAAAATATATATTAAACGAATTTAATTCACCGCGTCAAGTGTGAAATAAAACGTTACTGTTTGAAAATACATTTACTAATTTACTGCAAAATTGTAGTTGGTTTCAGATGCAGAAATTAAATTCATTCAGTAATTAAACAATATTGATAAAAAATACAACGATGGGGAGGGTCAACCTATAAATTAAAACACACATCATATAATGTTTCCCAAAGTTTCGCTGTACTTGGTTGTCAGCCTCTTCAGGGAACTGTTTATTAACCATAAAAATAATATATGTAAATTTAGAACATACAGATATCAAACAATGTATAAAATCACAATGATACAAGGATCGTAACTTACTCAGATATAAACTTCGATACTCTACAGAACTACAGATATCAAACAATGTATAAAATCACAATGATAGAAGGATCTTTAGAACATACAGATATCAAACAATGTATAAAATCACAATGATACAAGGATCGTAACTTACTCTGATATAAAATTCGAGCATATACTTACTACCTGGAGGTAGCATGTCGCGGAAAAAAGCGTGACCGACTCAGAGATAGATAGATAGATAGATAGACTTTTTATTCTGCCATCGTGGCAAAAAAATATTTACAAATTAGTTACAAATTGTATAAAGCTATCAGTCGGACATAGAAGTAACAAAGAAAAAAAGTCAAAATTTTATTAAAATTCTCAATTTTGGTGACGTCAAAAAAAATAAAATGAACAAAAGATAAATAAAATTAAAAAAACAGAACATATACATAGTCACCTTGTCAAGGGTTAAAAACAAAAAAAAAAGAAAAACGTCTCAAGTCGCAGTAGAACGGTGGTGTAGTCAGAGAGAGAGAGAGAGAGAGAGAGAGAGAGAGAGAGACAGAAAGTATCGGGTTATACGCTTTCTCACTCTAGCACGCACGGGATTGGTCGAACTTCTAGTTTCGTCCCATGCGTGTTAGAATGAGAATGCAGATACCCCGATACTTTCTGTCTCTCTCTCTGACTCGGTCACGCTTTTTGCCGCGATATGCTACCTCCAGGTAGTATATGCTCGAAGGATATAAACATGTTAAAATTGTATTAAAAGTTATTGTAGTAATAACTACATGGTCAAAATTAATGTGAGTCAAAATATACAGAAATTAAAAATTAAATACGAAGAAATGTAACTAGAATTAATACACACAATAAAACAAAGCTGCTAATAATTCGTTTGAGCCGGCCTTGACATTACCCTTGCCTTTTATTGAAAAATGTTATTATACTTACGTAAAATTACTTAAAAAATATAACATTCGTTGTGTTCCTCTTATGAATAAAAAAAATGGACAATATCATAAAATTAGGAAAAGACAAAAATTGTAAATGGAATGAGACGGGAGCTATATATAAATTCAACTGCAACGATTGTCGTAGTACATATACCGGCGAAAGTAAACGTTCATTAATGTTAAGCAACAAAAATTGATAAATTGATAGGCTTTAACTTTATACTTATTTTGATGCATTTGCGTTACTTAACTTTAAACTTTTATAACTTTTGATATATTTAATATTTTTTAATTCTGAAGAAAGCAACGTAAAACTTGTAACCTCTAGTTTTATTTTCTTTTTTTACAATTATAATAAGGATTTTCTATCTTAACCATTAAACAAATAAAATGGAGCATTTTTTTCAGTATTTCTTTCAAATACCGCTAAACCTTTGGGTAACTCAAGTTTATCAAAGCGTCAGGGTTTAATATTCTAGCATTCTTCATATATTAGCATGTAAAAACATACCCCAAAGTTTGAACAAAATCCATGATCCGGAGTCCGTGACCTCTCCTAGTTAGTTGATTTCTAGTGCCCGTAGTTGAACACCCAGCCATTAAATTATGGCATTTTTAATCTTGGCATCAGCTACATTACTATATGCCAATTCTCGTACTTCTAAAATATTTCAATTGTGGCATTGCTTTCTTATATATGAAAGATTGCAATATCATATTCCAGAATACTCTAGGTAAAGTTTCCGAAACCTTTTAATAAAAGTCATAAAATAGTGATCGGTCCTACATTTGCAATCTTATTTTTTTCTTTCCATCAAACAAATATAGCTAACATAAAATTTTGTAATGTAGGGTTGGGTTACTGGCAAAATTTTCCAGAATCTGATGTTGAACGTTATGTTGTATTTATTGAACACCTTTTCATAATGCTTTTCATAATTTTTTATGAAATGTTTTTCTATCGTTTGACATCTCGAATAATTAGAATTTATTTCATTTTTTAAACCATCATCACGAACTTCCACCTCAGCAAATCTACTTTTGTTTTTTTCCGTAACCATATACATATCTTGTGTTTACATTTCGTCGAGCGAAACTCCACCCTATTCCACCACCCTAAATTCTTCCATGTCCATTAACGAACTTAACGAATAATTCGCGAAAACTCCACTTTCGTACCGCGAAACTTCCACGCGCCCTCCAAGGTTCTGTTATGACGCTACCACGGAAGCACCGCTGATAATTCCTACCTCCATCCGCTCACGCACTCACTCCACCTATTAACCCCGTCCTCACACACACACATACCCACATAGCCACGTATTATATACCTACGGAAGCTACTGGGCTGATTTCTCGCTCAAGTTTTTATCGCGGACGCACGCGGTCTGATTTAGAAGAAACCCGGGTGGGCTGTATATATATATATAGGGAGGACATAGTAGTCCTGCCTCTACGCGACATTATACCGCGAGCGACCCCGTAATACGTACGGCTATTACTTTTGGCTGGGAAGAGCGAGAGAGAGGAGGAGGGAGTTTAAAAGTTTCCGCGAAAAAGAGACTCGCGAGGCGTGTTTGTTCGGAAAGTGCAGCGGCACGTCGTCCCCGAGAGTTCGACGCGCGCTGTTTGTTTTCGAGGGTGGAAGACGACGACGCCATCGGCTCGAACCAAGAGAGAGAGAGAGAAAGAGAGTTTTTTCGAGAAGAGAGTAGGAGGAGAGAAGGCTCGTGGAGAATAATGGTCGATTCACTTGTCGTGAGCTCGCTCGCGCTAAATTTTACTTAACGTCGGGTGCGCCGAATCCGATGAGTCTTAGTCGGAATGTAGACGCCCGAGTGGGAATACGATGCCGGATGCGTTTGGTAGGGCGTTTTTTGGTGGAGGAAAAGGAGTGTTGGAACGACGTGATTTTTTTTGGGGGGGGACGAAAAGTCGAAGTGATGTTCAAAGTTCTATAGAGTATATTGCCTGGTAGAATATTAACTATATATTTTATAGCTGACGTGTTAATAATACATGGCAACATTTTTAGCAAAAGTCATTATAGAAAAGTCAAATAATTTATTAAAATTTTTACTGTTATTTAGAATAACCGTTTTATTAAGTGTAAATTTCAAAATGTATTTGTCATTGGTACGTAATTATGAAGTATGCGTATACCCTGGTAGAAATTTCTCTATCGGAAATGGGCAGGAAAATAATAAATAGCTAGTGAAAATAGCTAATTTCTAGG
>JAWWEQ010046446.1:0-16556 GCA_035583055.1 Torymus tubicola | reverse complement strand
CCTCCACTCATTTCCTTATATGGTTAACCTTATACCGATAGAAAAATCTTTTCAAAGACCTTCTTACATACACTTACTAACCTCCTACTCTCCTGTTACATTGTTTTAAAAATACTCACCTTATTCACGCACCTCATCCGTATAATCTCTACTACCACCCACCATACCACCCACAAACACTCCACATCACCTCTCCACTCTCTCCACGCACTTTGAAAATTTTGTAAAAATTAGCAATATCACTCATCACCACCCACACACGTCTCCCTACTCTCCCCTCTCTCTTTTCTCCAAAATTTCAGAATTTGTAAAATTTGCACAAATCTGCACACCACCCACTCTCCCATCTCCCACCCACGCTCATCATCCGATCGTCCAAAAGCGTACCCCCAGCCTCACTCACTGACCCAGACACGCCCGACAAAACCGTGCCCCCGGCCCAACCGCCGACACCAGAAAAGCCCGACAAAAGCGTACCCCCAGCCCCACCACTGGCGCCAGACGATGACGTCACAGCCAGTTCATGATACACTGTTAGAAAACTTCCATATATATAGATATACTGGGTTTACATTTTGAGTTTCCAAATGTACACATTGTATATCTTGTGACACGACAAATTGCGGGTCACTGGAGGAAAAACGTTACGTGCAAATGCATGGCGGTGTTGGCGAGCGGTGCTCGAGGTGCGTCGTCGCACGCACACATACGGGTGCCCGTATCCCTATGCCCCGCCGTAGGCAGCGGAATTTTCCCGCATGTCCCTCCCTTCCCCTACAATGCCTTGGCTGTAGCTGAGTAAACCGCAATTGGCGGAGCTAGAGTATACATGAATCAGCTGGTGAGGAAAGGCACGACGTCGCCGTCTCCCGACGCTGACCGAGAAGCAGCCAAAACCCGAAGAGGCAGAGAGAGAGAGAGAGAGAGAGAGAAGAAGAGCACTGGCACGGCAGCGCCGTTTCGGGCCATAGACCGCAGGCACGAGCCTGTGTGGAAGAGGCTCGCGCGCCGCGGTGAAGACTACAGCCGGCCAGGGAAGCACGGCGCGAAAATCACATGTGTGCGGCCGGTATTTTGCCCGGTATTCATTCGCCAACCGCCGCGCCGTATGCGAGGAATTCCGCGTGTGCTTTCCAGCAAGGACGTGAGAGCGACCTGCTGGACGAGAGAGAGTGACGGCTACAGCAAGCGGTAACAGCATCACGTGACCAAGGTTTGGTTCTGTTTTTACTTTTCCTCCGGGTTCGCGGTATTGTGTGTGTGCGTGTCGACGTTGGATAGCGTAATCAACCGAACTCGCGAATGTTACAGCGTGTGCTACAGCTGTAGCATTGAATAGATAGATGATTTGTACTCCTGACCCGTGCTAGTCGGCGAAAAGTAATCGGTGCAAGTGATACGTGCAGCTGACGCCCCGGTACCATCAGCATGTGTATTTTCTAATTTCTCTTTTGTATATTTATTTTTTTGTTAATAAAACTGAAGCGTGTTTTCTTGAAGTGTTGCGGAGTGCACTGTTGGAAGTGTTTTCCTCCCCTATCACTTCTTCCCCATGATCCGCGCGCTCTGCCCCCGATCCCCGGCGGAGTGTGATAATCTATATATATCGAAGTTTTCTTACAGTGTAGTGTTTAAACGTCTAAATAAATAGATTTTATACTGTTCCACTAGATGATATTAAAGTGGTGTGGCTTACCTTTGGATTAAGAAAAGGAAATCAAAATTTTTGCTGAAATGGCTATTTTAATCAGGAAACCTGCTATTGAATTATTGTCTTTCTCAACCAGATTATGCTAAACCTGTTAAGGGATGTGGTAAAATAACAACAGTATGCCATATAAGGCATTATGATTTCGAGACAAATAAAAAACTTGTAAATATAAACCAAGTTAAGACATTTAAGTACGGCTGTTCAACCAGCACAAATACAGCCTTTCCATACAAAACAAAACAATCCAGTTCATCATAGTGTTCAACATCCAAATAGATTCTATACCGTTCCACAAAATGATATTCAAGTCGTATGGCTTACCATGAAAATGCAGTTAATGACAGTCTGTGTTAGTTTATTGAAATGATGGTAAAGCTAATGGCCTTTTCTGCCCAGGTAATAAATAAATTAAAGAAACAAACGTATCGTTACGTAACGTAATTAAAGAAACAAACAATACGTAAACACCAATATATAGATTTTCAATTAATTGACAACTAATTACCTGAAGAGGGATAAAAAAATTATCCGAAACGTTGTATTATGTCAATAAATTAAAGTATAAACGTTACGTTTGTTTCTTTAATTTATTATTTACCTGGACAGAAAAGACCATCAGTTTCACCATCATTTCGTATGGCTTTCCTTTGGACTACGGAAAGGAAATCAAAACTTTTGCTGATATATATAAACGAACAAACGACGGATTTGTTATTATTAGATAAGTATAAAATAGACATAAAACATTATCATCACTTGTCAAAGAATAGATACTTTGTGAGAAATTTTATATTTTTTTCAGATCAGATAGTAAACAGAGGATCCTATCTATAAATAAAGAAGTCTGTTGAAAAGGATAAGATAAATCAGATCAGATAAATAGTGGAAGTGTTAAGTCCTGAGTTAGGGAGTATACTTTTATAGATTGAATTTGTTTATATAGAAATATTATATACATATTATTTGTTTACCTAGTATTACTTACTTGCCAAACTGTATATGACTCAGTCTTTTTAGTGCCAAGCTCGCTTGCATTTATAAAGTACAGGTACTGATTTATTACATAAATTGTCTAGTTATCACACTGTATTTGTCAATTTTTAAAAAAGCCTTTTTTTATAGGAGAATAGACCATGGAGATTATCTTCCTATTGAGCAGAATGTGTTCTTCTTTCAAATCTTAATTCACCATTGTACATCATTGTTCTTAGATCAGAAAGGGACTTGGATCCAATATCTTGGCAACCATATTTTATACCACATGGCAAATATGGCAGGAATTTTAGGATGGTTCCTTTATCTACAATTGATTCACGAACACCTTGCCACTTTAAGTTTGTCCATTTCATTGTGGAAATATCGATCAATGCTTCAATAGAGCTTCAATAGAGCCCGTACCTCTATATTTTTTTAGTCTCAGACCACCACTCAAAAACTATTCACCTGGAGCTTCTGAAGTTCCTGCTAATAATGATTCCATCATGACTGTACTAGCTCTCATACTAACAAGGAGAGTATCTCAGATCTTGATCACGGATTTTTTTCAAACTTTGAGATATGATTTTAGATACCGAAATATGAAGGAAGCCACAATATTAGATCCTAACGCTTCAATAAACTAAAGTTACCGACATTTTCAGCTGTATTTTAAGAAACTACTGAAAAAAGTGCTATGTTTTTTATATTAAGCATCTAGTCTAGACAAGTCTCACATAGAATTGTAAACAAATGCAATAAAACTAGAAAGTGCAAGCTTTCCGTTACTTCTTTTAGAATTAAAAAATATCAACTTCTTCTAAAGTTACGTTAGTGTAAAGTTCAGCAACAAAATATGCATCAGATACCTGAACAGATAATATGAAATTGAAGCTCTATGGTTCATCGATTTATAAGTGGTTTTTAGTTGCTTAACTTTCCACTATCGTAACTTTAGAAGGAGTTGATATTTTGTAATACTAAAAAAAGTAATGAAAAGCTTGTATTATATTTGTTTAAAATTCTATGTGAGACTTGTGTAGACTAGATAGTTAACATAAAATACATAGCATCTTTTTCAGTATTTCCTTAAAATACAGCTGAACACATCGATAACTTCACTTTATTGAAGCATTAAGATCTAATATTGTGGATTCCTTCATATGTCGATATCTAAAATCATATCTCAAAGTTTGAGAAAAATCTATTATCCGCATCTGAGATACTTTCATTGTAAGTGTCCAGCTGTAAGAGCGGTGTTGAAGGAGAGTTCACCGGCTAATACCGTGGCACAAGCTATTCTCGCGATTTACAATTCAAATTCCTATTATTTGGATTATTATTGTTTTTTATGTATATTTTTATGTAAATAACATTGTTTTGATAACATAAATCTAAAAATTTTTATTTCCACGATTTTTTTTTGTTCAATATTTGTGTATTCCCTTTCATTGCATTCTTTTCTTATAAAACTCCATTAATTATCTTTCAATAACATTCAATTTCCATGTTTCACATTTTCCAGGCGTCCCGTGACGGCTAATATTTTTTTCCTTTTTTTGTTTTCTATTCATTGTTTTATTTATATGTATGTAAGTGTGTCTTGTGCTGATCAGGAGGCTCGTCAGGTATCCGGGGACGAGGTTAACCATCCCGGGCTTCCCCAATACCCGAACCCCTCGACAGTCCATGACCGCGATCTTCCTAGCCCCCTCCTTCCCGTAGCAGGGTCCCATCCGGTCGCTAATCGGTACTACTGCGGGAAGCGGGATTTTTAGCTTTCGCTATAGCACTGTGTAGCGCAGCCTCTCATGTTGGCTAAATCGGGTTTGTGCCCCCCATTAATGGCGGCCCAGCAGTGCCTTACTGGTGTTAACAGCTGTATCTTCGGAGCGGAGACGCACACAGATATGGAAAAGTCCATTCTTGATAGCCTTACCCCCTAAGCTCACTCCATTTGTTCTTCTCATTACACCTAAAAGATACGCGTTTATAGAGTCCCCGTCATACATAATCCGTTGGAGGTTGCTATTTATAGGACACCCTGCTGTCACACAAGGGAGATGCTCGTCTATAGGGCCCCCAATTTATACTTGTTGTGTACGTTCGAAAGGTATTGAGGTAGGTAGATAAAAATATTGGCCCGTAAGTATATCCGTTTTTCTCTCTCTTATTTTTAAACGTATATTAAAGATAAGAAAGTTATGAAATCAATCAACAAATTGTCAAGTATTTAAAAATTATTCAAATTTTCGCAGATTTTCTGCTAAATAGATAAAATAAAATTTAAAAAAAATATATTTCCCTTGGAAATTGAAAATATTGTTTTAACAAATATCGTAACGAAATTTTTAGGAATTTCATAAGTATAATAAAAAAAATTATGAATTTTAAAAGTATATATTTTATAATATAAAAGGAGGTTTTATAGTTATAAAAGAAAATGCAAAACAGCAAAGTGATGATGAAACACTTTGTTTTTACCGAACATGTACAATGTATACTTGGTATCGAGGATGATTTTTCAGCAATGAAATTGTCACGAACAGAAGCGACTTTTGTAGGAAAACACCCAGCGAGCCTCGCAAGGGCCATCCCTGATCAAGTCTTTGTATACTCCAACATATGTGAACGATACTACGAATAGTCAATATTGAGGCAAAAAAGTTCAATTTTGGAAGCTCAATAGTAAAAAAATACGAACCAATAAATTATATACCTATTTTAAATAACAGATTCCAAACAATAGATATCGATATAAGAGATCAGTTTGGTCATGCAATCCCATTCGAGTTTGAAATGTTGACAGTAACGTTCATTTCAAAAAAGAATATTAACTCATTTTCAAACATGAGCTTTAACGACATATAAAACTAACAGTACGGAGAAGGTGGCCGCGGAGTACCTAACGTAGAGGTGCTTCACGACAGATACTCTCGATTAGAACAAACAACAGATCTAAAGTGATGAAACGCAAGCAAGTGAACAAAAGAAAATATAAAGTCAAAACACAAAAGAAAAAGAAAGTGCTAATAAAAAAGTAAAACATTCAAAGGGCATCAAAAGAAGGACTAAATCATCTAAAAAAAATATCGATATTTTTAGCTAAAAATTAAATAATGTCTTTTTTACACAGTTACATCAAGGCTTGTTTAAAGAGAGAGCTCGATTTATTTTCTCTCCCTCTGACTCAAACAGCTCTAGAAGCAAGCAGACGGGTATTTTACAAACCCGTATCGTGAGCGACGAAAGTTAAATAAAGTTTTGCATAAATTCTCAAAACGAGGTCAATGGTCACCGTTTAGATAATGTAATTTTAGGACAACTACCCAAAAGAATCGTTCTCGGATTTGTTGACAATAAAGCTTATAACGGTGATAAAATACTCAATCCGTTTAATTTTCAAAATCAATCTATAAATTTTCTACCTCAATACGTTGATGGAACCCAAGTACCTAGCAACCCACTACAGCCAACATTTACGGGAAATTCTCCAGAATATATAGAAGCATATCACACTCTCTTCTCAGGCACTGGAATGTTCTATGCAAACGATGGAAATAGCATTAGCAGAAACCAGTATCCCGACGGATGCTATTTATTCGCCTTTGACTTAACACCTGATTTATCCGCACAAATTTGCTGGGCATTGGAATGTTGTAGAAAGAGGTAATATTAGAATCGAAGTACAGTTCGAAAAAACATTAAAGAAAACTATAGATAGAAAAGAATAGATTCAGCTCGACAAGTACTTACGATTTCAACTCATAGACCCACGCTGAGTAATCGTATACTATAAATAGATTTAAAAAAAATAGAAGTAGGGGCGTAACTGTCATAAAAACTCGGCTACAACGATTAGTTAAAAAAGAGGAAGAAGAAGAGTCACCATGTTTTCTTCACTTTCGATGCAGTTCTCCGCCACCCGTTTTCTCAAATAGATCGATGCTCTTCTATATACACGATGGTGCAAATGGATTCGCAATAGATATTCAAGCATTTCACGATAAATAAGGAGCATTAACACCAAAAGAAATCGCTGTTATTAGAGCAAATGTTAATTTTGTCTCAAACTGGATAATAAAATCACCGTACGATTGCAGTGAAACACCAAAACGTATACTCACTATCAATAGTTATTTATCGTGTTTTCATCACGGTATAGAGTGGTTTGTTGGAAAGTTTGTCTTGAAAGATGTTTTAAATTCATTACGAAAAGTGGCAAGACATGCTTTCAGAATATACAAAAGAGGAATACGAAAAGTAGAGTATTTAGAAAAAATAATGTGTTGACAGATAATCAATTTGAAAGACTACAGCTGTCCTTCATTTAGAAACCTGCCCCGGGTAAATGAACATTTTTGTTTTTATCACGGGCGGAAGAAGGAGTATTTTGTTTGTGCTTTGTGTTATACGTATAAATTACGTGCATAGTTATTAAAAACACTTTATACGTCGAAACCGTCTGTCGATGTTGTCGATGTTCAACGGAAACCCGAACAACAATTATGTGATACTGTGAAAAAAATAAACATTTCGGAATATTCTAAATCACCGCCATCTGTTTCTAAACTGTCGTCGTCATCTACGGATAAAAAAAGTGGTCCCAGAATAACATCACTACGACAACATTAAACATGAATACTATGCAGCTTCAGAAAGCTCTCAGTCACATTCCAGTTCGAATAGTGGGAGTGTTTCCTTACAATCAAATACCCTTTGTGCTGGAAAAACTGTGTGCTATTGTAGCTAACGTTGATGAATGTAGCAAACCCGGATCTCACTGGATCGCTATCTACATCAACAGTTATGGATATGGAGTGTATTTTGACAGCTGCAAACTCGCTGCAATCGTCTCAAATCAAATTGATCGTCTTCAAAGAAACTGCTCAATATACACATGGAACATCCAACAGCTTCAAGACCTCCATTCGATCGTGTGCGGTCATTACTGCGTTGATTTCCTTTATTATATGTCAAACAATTATAATCTTAACATGTTTTGTGCGCTCTTCTCAAGTAGCAAAGCTGCAAACGATAGATTAAGTATTTCTTTGTTTAAACAAATAACTAAACATAAATATAAAAAATTAAAAGATAGCAGTAAGTGAACCTATGCAAAAAATATTTACTTTAATTCTAGATATTAAGAACATTTGTTTTAATTCTATGTATTAAAATATATTTTATATGTATGTGTGTATGTAAATTTAACGACTATGATTTAAATCAAGAAAAGAAAAAAATATATTATTTTGTTATTCTAATTTTATCAACTATTAAAACTTTAAACTGACACCACTAGTTTCAAAATATCTCTAAACCTTCTCTCCCACACTTACCCGCACAACACGTGGCTTCCTCACTTAAAAGATGCATGTACTTGTCCCCATAAATTTTCCATTTTATCACTTCATGCACCTGTATGTACGTGTTTGATCATGCAACGACTTGCATCAACATGCACAGACCTGCTCATAGGAAAATTTTCTTTCGACTCACGCAATGCTCTCTTAAAATAAATACACTCTCACTACTTACATCTATACTTATATTTTTACTACGATGTATACCAACACGTGTCTACACTTTCCCTCCACACATTTCCTTATGATTAACCTTCTACATCCGATGATCGAAAAATTTTTCAGACATACACTCACCAACCTCCTACTCGCCTATTATATTCTTTTAAAAATACTCATCTTATTCACACACATTACCCATAAAATCGTAAGTACCATCCACCCTACCACCCACAGACGCTCCACAACACCTCTCTACTCTTTGAATACACTTTGCAAATTTTGCAAAAATTCGTAACATCACTCCTCACCACCCCACACCACACACACCTCTACCACCCACCCGCACTTCTTCTGTTCTTCTTACATTGTAACTTCTAAAATATTCAGCCGCGGACACAAAGTTCTACTTGACGCCTAAGAGGCGCAACAGCTCACCATACTTCTAAAAAATCTTATAGAACGAATGTACTTTACACCTATATGCACGAAAATTATTTTAATTATAATAACTATTATGCCTTATTTTTATTTCTAAAATTCTTAAGAATCTTTTCAGATGTTTACGAAAAGTCTAAGTCTATATGAAAAAAATTACAGTTACTAACACATCCCTATTACTTATTATTCTTTCTTAATGTAAAATTTTCTATAACATTACACATCTTCGTAAGACAAGAGAAGTCTAGAGCTGCTCTAACAGTGAGCTGGGTAAGAGAAAAAATCGGAAAAAGTGCTGATTGAATTTCTGAGTCGGTCAAAAATATTTCTAAAAACGGATTCTCATAGGTAATACCCGTTTCCACGGGTATTGATAACAAAATTTTTATTTTACACAGAAATGTTGGGGTTTTGTATGGATTTTTCCAGATTTTCTACGATTTCTGCAATTTCGGGAACGTTTATGCAATATTCATGAAATGTATGGCATTTAAGGGAAACAGGTATTGATAGGTAATCTAATTACCTACAAGAATCTGTTTCTAGAAATATTTTTCAACGATTCAGAAATTGAATCAGCACTTTTTACAATTTTTTCCCTTACCCAGCCGACTGCGCGTCGGTTTGCAGTTTACCGCTGGACTCTGTAAATGTAAAATTCTAAATTTTTGCATAAATTCATTAAAAATGTTTATATATATAAGTTCACCATAATTAATAATAACTCTAATTTGTGATTGATGTACCTACATGTACATAATCTTAATTGCTTGACAGTTATTTTGATTTTATATGTCAAAGCCTTTGTTGATAATGAACAAATTGAAATTAATATTTTGATAACACAGGTCCACATGTGCCGGAGATCAGACCACATTTACTATATGTTTTCGAGCCCACTGATTCCGAATCTGAAATCGGAATATTCGTAACACGTTAGATTTTTTCAGAATTCAACGAAAATGCTGAAAAATTCAGGTATTTCATACATTAGACTATATGATTTTTTGCTATATGTTTTCAAGCCTACTGAATCCGAATCTCATGTCAAAATCAGATCAGGTTAGATTTTTTCAGAATTTAGAATTTTCAGTAACAGAGTATATGATTGTTTTGAACTGTGACGTAAGAGAGTTTCGTATTTTCAAAAAAATCAAATAGTTTACTATACCAAATAACTGCATTTTTCAGCATATTTGCTGAATTCAAAATGAATCCGACCTGATCTAATGTTTCTGACATCAGATTTGTATTCAGCAAGCCGAAAAATATGTAAGTTGTGTGTCCTAAACTGCCTCACTCTGTTATACGAAATACCCGTACTTTTCAGCATTTTTGCTGAATTCTGAAAAAATCTAACCTGATCTGATCATTTTGACATCAGATTCGGATTCAGCGAGCCCAAAAACATGCAGATTATGTGTTCTAAACTGCCACACATGAGAGTTTTGGATTCTCAAAAAATTATATAGTCTAATCTACGAAATACCTGAATTTTTCAGCATTTTCGACAATATTCTGACTTCAGATTTGGATTCAGCCGGCGCGAAAATATATAGTAAATGTTGTCTGGTCTCCAACACATCATACTTTTTTTTGTGGGCCTGTGTAATGATATATATTTATATCTATGCGTAGACGTTAGAGAATCGAAACAAGTTGAGTTTTTACAAGAATATATTTTTTAACGCATTAAAGCCCATGCAAAAACTGGATAAGATAGCAACAAAGTAACTATGCCATCCTTTGCATAATAAAAAAATAAAATATACGGTTTTTTTTCTTTTGTTATTTGCAATTGTTTATAAGAAATTATTTAAACAAATTGCGATAAAATGTATAATTTTCAAAATCTGACTAGAGCAATCGATTCTACGGAAAAATACACGAAAGAAACCTATGTATCATTTTTTTGTCAGAGTCGAATTTCTTAGTGTAAAATAAGGATAGACAATATAATCCCGATTAGTGATTTTTAACTAAAATCCGAGGGAAGTAGCATCAAACTAATCATTGCATTCTTATGTCAATGATCGATGTGAGACATTGTAAGTTTATACTGATGAATTGAATTATTGTTCATCACCATGTCCTTCTTTGTGTCGATATCTCGCAAGTCAATATCTCAGACAGAAGAGTTAGTACATGTACACGTGAAAAGCTTATACTTTATTTTACACTAACAAATTCGACTCTGACAAAAAAATGATACATAGGTTTCTTTCGTGAATTTTTCCGTAGAATCGATTGCTCTAGTCAGTTTTTCAAAATTATACATTTTATCGCAATTTATTTAAATAATTTCTTATACACAATTGCAAATAATAAAAGAAAAAACAAGTATATTTTATTTTTTTATTATACAAAGGATAGCGTTGTTACTTTGTTGCTATCTTATCCAGTTTTTGCATGGGCCTTAATGGGTTAATCTATTTCTACCCAACTATTATAAGATTATAAGAAAGATTTTTTATAGTTAAAATAAATAGTTGAATTAATAGATTTTAGTTCTTTTTATAATAATTAAACGCATGTTCCTTTGAAAAAAATTAAAGACTTACAACATATTTCGCCTTAAAATATCAATTTAAGCATTTTTACCCTTCAAAATTTTTTTCACCGTTACAAAGCTTTCTCTATGTCGAAACATTAAGAATTTCGATAATTAACTATAAATCAGATATAACTAATTATGTTTTTAATTGATAAATAAGAAGAAGACAAATTATTATCTTTTTCTACAAACAGGTATTATTCAAAACTGTAAAAATAATATATAAACTAGAGTGTATTAAAGTTATTTAGCCTTTTATTAATAAGTTTAGTTTCAGAAAATAAATATATAAAGTGTATTGAAGATAGTACAGAAAACTATAAATAAATGTCAATTATAACATTGCAACCCCATTCCAAATTTAATTCTGATAGCAACAATTACCAGTATTGAATCCGTCTTGAGTGTCATTGTAATTTTTTATTAGATAATTTTCTATTTCACGATTTAAATTATCTAATGGTTCTTGGCACGCTTTGCCATGAAAATCCATTACAACTGATATCTTTATACTTTTAATACACTCAGTTTTACCACCACATGTACATGAACATATAATGTATACTATTGAAAACCACATAAGAAAATTTTTCATTGTCAAACTATTATTTTTTTCAACTTGAAATAAGCTAATTTTTTTTTTTCTACTTTATATAATGTTTTTAAATATGGTACATAATATAAAACCTAATTCTCATACACTTTTTTGAAACTATAAGTAATAATACACTGTTTAGCATTAAATTTTCTCTGTAACATACATCGAAGTAAAGAAGTAAACTCTCATTTATAGTGAAGCCATATAATGCACTACTAAGTATTCGCATAATATATTAAGAAGACATTCGCATTTAAAAATTAATGCACTCAAAATAAATAAAATATTTCTTATACTTCTGGAAATGCAGAAAACAGAAAGATCTAAATATCTGTAAAAAATTAAAATAGCACTATCTATAAAATCTTTTCTTTTAAGAAATATTTAACTAACAGATATTTTATCTCAAAAAATCAGCAGTCATCTTATTCAAATATTTTTAGTTTTATATTCAATTGATTTGGAAGGAATTGATTCAATTGATTAATATGTATAATTAATTCATTTAAATACAGAATAAATTTATTAATACTAATTAAAATTCAATTGATTTTAAAGAAGAAGCGACTTAATTTAGCAACTAAAACTACAAATACTTAGATTTAACGCTTGTTAAGGCGGACTTGTAACTAAATCCTTTTTGGCCAAAACTATCTAAATACAATATCAATTCCAAATTTTTCGCTCAGCTATAGTGAAAAGTGTTAAAAATACAAAGTTTATTTAATTAAGTATTTATATAATGCAAATTTTTTTCACTTATTTAAGAGATTAGCATCATCATTATGTGGTGTTAAAATTACACTATTAATTGACAAATCATTATTTATATTTTTATAGATTTCTAAACAAACATCATTAGTTTTCCAATTCTTGGATAGTTTAAATGTTTCAATTTTTCCCTCTCCAATATCTAACAAAAATGAAGCAAATTTTTTATCTATAGATCTAATATTTTGTTTTAAGATGTCTTCGGCCCGCTGGGCCGCATCGTTGGAGGGGAGGGGGGCTTTCAGGGTGCATTGCATTTTTATTTAGAGAATCGTCGAAATTATAATAAAATTTAGTTAATGACAAGTTGTAAGCTATTCTTAACCATTTGAGCACCCTGCAACGTTAAAAATAAGAGTGTTATTCATTAATACTGGTCAAATTCTACGGCCCTGCTAGTGTCTGTTATACATAGTAAGAACGGTTTTTATTCTATGCATAAAGATTTCTTGAAAATTTGATCGGTGATCGTCAGATTTCAACATACCATTCTAAACTATAGATAATAAACAATTATTTGCGCGTTTCTTTTCGAAGAACTTACGTGTTTTCAACTCACAACAGGAAAATTAATCCTTAAAAATTGTTCTTCTCCCATAAGAGCCTGTACTAAAAGTACAAATTTCAACGAATTTTAACATTTTTTTCCTTTTCCATTTAGTCGGTGACCCTATTCGGGACAAACTCTAATAAATAGCTTGGAATTTCAGCTTTTGATTAGGAGTTTTGTTTTTAGATTCTTATGTTTTTAAAAAACGCCGGAGCCACCTTAAATTCATAATATTAAACAATCGCCAAACGTTTGAATATTTTATAGTTTGTTGTATTATTGCAGTTCGGAAACCGTTTTTAATTACCGGAAGAATTTATCGAAAGTCTCCTCCTAATATTATTAATTTTCCTCAAATGGTAAATTGCTGTTACAAATATCTCGCAATGTTCTATCAACAATATCTAAGCTTCTTTTGGTATCATGGAAGCTTCATCCCAAATTATTGCATTTCATATAATTTTTTTTTATTCGATTCGAATTTTAAAAATACGCTATCTATGTTCAAATCAAGTAGTAATTTAAATGTTTTATGACTTGTCATTCCTTTTGGTAATAATATAGATGTTATTCCAGTCCAAGTCATTGATAATATTTTTTCTAATTATAAAAAATAATAAATCAACTTTTGATATAAAAATGTTTTAGCTGAACAACCAGGTCCGTCTATAAAATAAATTTGATATTTATTGTCTATTAATTGTTTAAAAATATATTTTTTATCCGAATTTAATTTATTATACATATCATTGAATATCTCTTGACAGTATAAAATAGTTTCATTGTTATTACTAACACATTTTCCTGTTACATTTTCACTTGGCTCAAGTACACTAAAATCTTTACAAGATTTTTCATCTAATTTTAATAATTCGTTTATATGTCTAAGAGCTTTATTGAATTTTTGATCTTTAAAATCTTCAATAAAAAAAATTAAATTTGTTCCAAATAATGTTTCCATCAATGTTTTCCGCTATTATAAACCACGCAAAGAATTTTCGTAAATGATATGGTATCATGATATCACAGGCTTCTTAAAAAATATTTATTATTTGCAAATCATTCTCAACTAAATCTATTTGTATTGCAGTTTCTCTGAATGAATCGTAGGTAATTCCTTCATGCGTTCGTAGTTCTTTAAATGAAATTACAACTTTTTTCGATTTAATATTAATTTTAAATTAAAACGTTCAATATCTTTTGGGGAAACAATATTTAATTTACCTATAGCTTCATTTTTTCTAATTCATTTCCTTTTTTGCCAACATTTATTTTTAAAATTATAATATTTAGGTATGTTAACATATTTAATGTTGTGTGCAGAAGTATCAATGTTATTTAATTCAAACCATCCTGTTAACGATGTTTTCCAATTGTTTAATGCATATTTTTCTTTATTTTCTTTAAAAACAATTTATTGTTGATTTTCCGCATGAACAGCTAAGTGTATTACGGTATAGCTTCTCCTACACAAAGCAAATTCTTGTAAACGCCAAGCCGCTTCCATTGGACTTAGGTATCTACCATCGACAAACTATTTGTGAGTAATTTCATTATGAATTGCTTTATCATTGGTATTATTTACTTTTTTTATTTTACAAAATGCTCTATCTCCACCTTTATGTATTGTGACAGAGTCACAGGCAGCTACTCGTGAGCACTGCCTTGTTATTGTTGTCATTGCCGAAGACGCCGAGCGGGCAGCGCACACGTTCGTATACGCATATACGCATGGTATGGGGTCGAGGAGGGGGTCATGAGTACTGAAGAGTCGCGCAACCTAGAGCGCGGCTGCGAGAACATCGTAGAGAGGGAGAGAGAGAGAGAGGGAGAGATGAGTAGAGAGTAGGAGCGCGCGGAGAGGGAGAGAGAGACCGCGCGGGGTATAGCAAGCCACGGAGCGTGCAGCAAGTAAGAAGATAGACTCGCGAACCTAATTAAGATCATAGAGGCGCGCAGGATCAGGAGTGGCGTGATCATCGCATAATGACTTGCGATCACCCATGAATAAGAGGTGATGAGCAAAGGGAGATTGCGATGATCAGTCACTTTCCCCTTCGCTATTGTACCAACCGCGGTATAGAGTTCGGAGTGCAAAAATAGAGTTCCGCAAGTTAATAGAAGTCAGGGTGAGTCTTTTATTAGAAGGAAAGAGTAATCTTCTCGAGGTGGTCGTGAATGTGAGGAGTACGGGCGGGTCGAGGTTCTCTTTTGTTCCTTCCTAATTTTAGGTACCCTGGTTGTTCTGTCGAGGTAGTATCGAGGTGTTTAGTGGTGATAGTGTGGTGATTTCTTTCAGGTCCAGTTACCCGGAAGGGAGAAGGAAAATTATTCACTGGCCAGCCATCCGGGGAAAACCTTAATTACCGCGGAATAATTATCTTTTTGTCCTTTTTTTTATATTCAATAAATATCAAGTAATCTAGTTGTGAATAGTTATTTGTGAGTGTAATTGTGTGCGTGTTCTGTGTTGTCGTTGTCCCTTCTCCTTCTCGAGTTATACAAATCTAGGTATTTGGAAGTCGGAGGATCAGCGAAGGTGATCGCAGCAGACGAGGGCTGCTAATTCTGAACCCCCTTTTCGAGAGCGGAGTTTCTGGCCGTGAAGAGGTAGTGACAGTGTGACAGCTAGGTCATCGAGAGAGTTTTGGCCACGACTAGCAAGTCACTACGTCACAGTATATAATCAAAAATATCCAAGGGTGCGGCAGCGGCCTGCTTGACGAGTAAGGAACGTAACGTGACGCCTCGAGCGAGCAGGCGTACCCTTTTTACTTTGTATTGGGGTTTTCTAACCTCACTTTTTTTTACATTTCTCCTATTATATTAATGCAGAAATAAATATGACATATGAGGAATTCATTTGAAAGTACTTTTTACATACATTCTATCTGTAAAAAGTTTCGTGGTGAAAGATGCTTTCGTATTCGATTAATCCAGGCTCGAAATTAGTGAACGCAAAATAAATTATAAATTTTTTTCCTTCAGCCTGCAGGGCATTTCTGGGGGTATTCTAGTGGAATGTTTTTGTGCCTCTACCATGTTAAATCCTATCAAAAAATTTAATGCTAACGGCGTACGAAGGGCGGCGCTACTGCGCTCTGCCTCACGAGGAGAGAGCGCGCGAAAACACAGCTGAGTTCCCGTAGCCCTCGTGTCGCGGTTTGGCTGCTATTAGTTTTGTATATATAAGTATATATATAGATATACAGCGTAAAAAGGGCTATATGGCAATGCGCGAAGTCTGCGTGTATATATTATATATATATATGGGCAGTTCTCAGGTGAATTGAGAGGTCAAAATTTTTTTTTTTTAAATCACCTAAATCGCTTCGTAACCATCTCATATGTTAGCTTGAATTTTTTCAGATTTTTTTCACTTCTAGTTTTTTGGTGGCAGAGGGTCAAAGTTGGTGATTTTAGCATTTTCT
>JAWWEQ010046435.1:0-16557 GCA_035583055.1 Torymus tubicola | reverse complement strand
TTTGTTATAAAATAACTAATGAAATATTATTCAATACATTTTAAAGAATCCGTGATAGAAAATGAAAGATTATGAAAAGTTATTATGCAGGCAACGAGGCGGACGTAGTCCGCTCGCTGTAGCGCGTGGCTCCGCGCGCCGGAAAAACGGTGCGTCTACTCTTTCGCCTTCTATTTCTCATGGAAAAAATCTCGAGCACATTGTGGAAAATATCAATTCCTATTTAAAAAATGCTCAGCTTTCGATCTAGAGGGTCAAAAAAAAAAAATTAACGCTATACTTTTTGAGATATAACACGTTTTATACCTTTTGAAGGTGAAAATGGAAAATTTTGAGAAAACAGCCTACACCATTGGAAAGCTGAGGAAAATATACGTCGAAAACGCTTACCACATAATTTTTTTAAATGCATTTTGATATCGCAAACACGAGTAGAAATAGCATGTTTCGACGCTCGCGCGCCGTGCTGGGGCAGCAGACGTGAAATGCCTCATATACATTGTTTGATTTTATGAATTAGTTGATCTATTGCTTCGTTTGGTTCAGAAAAATGTGTGTTGTCTATCCAATTTGTAGTTTTTCCTATTTTTGCAAGCTTGTTGTAGTTGATAATTTTATAGTTGTTCCAATTTCTGATTTTTCTTATTTTCTTTAGTGATATTAATATCGGATAGTGATCGTTAAAAGGTGCTGTTAGTGTATAGTTTTTGTGTTGAAAGTTTTCTAATTTTATGTAGATATTATCTATAGTTCCTTTGTTAATGTCTTTATTTGCTGGTCTAGTTGTTTTACTGAAACCTGGATAGTATCCATTTTCTAAGAATAGGTCATTGCTATTTATGTCTATATTGAAGTCACCTACTATTAAATTGTTTCTAAACTTTTTATTCATTCTTAGTAATTCTTTAAAATAGGTAATAAATTCTGCTTTTGTTATGCTGTGACATCTATAAAGAGCTGTAACCAGAATTTGGTTGTCATTTTCTATAGATATTGTTGAATTTATTACTTAATTTATTTATTTCAGTAACTTCAGTTGTTTCAATTATGTTGTTATGTATATACATAACTACTCCATCATTTTGATTAATTTTACTGTTGTTATAATAAATTTTATATCCTTCTATGTTGAAATATTCGTGATGGTCCATATTCCAGATTTCAGTACAGATTATAATACAAGGTTCTTTTTCCAAACTTTAAAAAAATACTATTAATTTATTGTAATTGTGATTTAAGCTTCTTATGTTTATGCATATAATGAAATCACTTTCTAGTTTTAGGTGTTTGTTGAGTGTACTTACTGACAAGGAGAGGCTCAGGGTTCCGGATCACCAATTTTCCTATAACTTACAGAGGTTGTAGATATTATTAAATAATAAAACTCTGTTAAGTTATAGACCCTAACGCATACATATAAAAAATTTTTTACTTTTATCTGTGATTTTAGACACTTATTTTGATTTGCTTTAACAGTTCTCTGTCTTCGCTCTTGTATTGCACTATTAAACTTGCCACCTGTTGGTTCGGCTGTTCTCCATATGGCAGGGTTGAGGTTAGAGCGAAGTTCGGGTGCCCCTGGCAGATGATGAAAGAACTGCTTATGAATTTTATGGGAATACAAGGGTTATGTTTTGTGACTACTTCGTTTCTATGTTGAAAATCACCACATAAAATACACACTACTGCACCTATTTGGTTTGAATGGCATTTGTAGTATTTGTGTAGCGGAGAATCGGGTGGTTCATTACTTCTCGCCGCCGTGTTGGGCGTGGTTTCCAATGAATGATTTTCAAATCGAACAAGTCTCCTTCAGTAACTGCCCGGGTGTCATCTAACAAGGTTACTGCTGTAAATCTGGAAAAAAATTTTTTTCCAAAGTATCTATCTTTCTACGAATTTAATACTTATTTAGTTAATTTCTACTTATCTAATATATTCAGTTAATTGAATTTTTTGGCTCAGACAACGTACAACATTACTTAAGTGAATGTCTTTTTTATGAATAAACAACAAATCTAACCTTAAATACACTCACAATCAAAGCACAAGTGGGCCCACTGAGCAGCCGACACTGACTGCTGTCTTTTCAATTCCCAAACAGCAATCATGGTCTATTACATTAAATTAGTTAACATATTTTATCAATTAAATGTGTAGCCATAACTCTTTTTTTGTAATGTTTTTTCGTTAGAAACTCAATTAAAAATTAATAAAAATTAATTAATTAAAAAGTTATTTTTATAAATTTAAAATTAACATTACAAAACATTACTTTTTTACTTTAAGTTTAAAATAGGTTGTAAATTGGTCCTTCATATGGCTTATATTTTCGTGATAAAACCCAAATCATTCAAAAATGGTGGCACGTTCCTATAAAAGTTTATTCACATTCTAGCTTGTATTTTCGGGAATTTTTCAAATATGTCTCTCAAACTTTTTTTACAATTTGAGAATAATATATAGAATCGAAAAGTCAAACAGAAAAATATTGATTTTTTTCCAAATATGTAGGTATGAGACCGCCTTAAATTACTATCCTTTTCCTAATGTACGTACAAAATTCACGTACAGAGCGCCAGTTGTAACGGAATAGACCATGAGGGAATAGGGAACCGGTTGCGCTAACAGTTTAGTCTACTGCGCTTGTTAGCCACACGTCATAGACGGTGATACACGTCAGCCGGCCGGAGTGGCACATCCCTCTCCGGTGCAAATGTAGAGTCCTGCTCTGCCTAACAATGCAGACCGGGCTTGAGCCGCGCGACCCTACTCGATCGCGGCGCGCGTTCGACTTACCGGTCTTGATGATGTTCGTGCTGCACACGAACTTCCGTACAACGCCGCTCAGAAGTACTTACCTGGGCGGCTTGTCTACAGTAACGTGCAGGGTACAGATCGGTATTCTGGGAAGTAGTTAGGAAAAGAAAGGTCGCGAAATGATTAACTGTTCAAGCGAGCAATTAAAATTCACTGGAGTTTTATTGAAATCTAATCGATAATAATATGAACGGAAACGTGCAGGCCGAGGCTGTTCGCGAGAACTACGTGTAGCCAGCAGCTCGCCGCTGGCTGGCTACTGTACGAGCGCACGCTATTTACGGGAGATGATTAACCAGAAGCTCGAAAATTATTATTAATGAGTTTCTGACACCGGAGAAATTCCAGATTTGCAAAAGTCTGAGACCCATTACCCAGGGGCTGGGATTTAAATACATTTGACATGGAGGTGGTAGATTCCTGGTCAGGCGCAAGGGGGGTGAGCGTGCGCACGCCTTCTTATCTCCTGCTGATTTACAGGCTATTAGTACGGCTCGTCCGTGTGCTCCAATTCAACATCTGCCGAGTACTAATTTAACAAGTATTATGGATAAAGAAACGAACGTAAATGAGAGGCAAGGAGCAGCACAAGCTTGTGAATCGGCTCAGACGTCGTGACTAGGCTCGACTGCTATTAGGCGGCAAGGGGCGCTAGTTTCCTTAACACGGGTTGGGTTGGGTTGGGTTGGGTTTGGTTTTGTGAACATCAACTTGACTTTATTTGGCAGAGGATTTCTCGTATCATGTCTTTGCCGTTGCGGAATCTTGGCTAGGCCCGGACGTTTACGATAATGTCATTCAGATTGAGGGCTACTCGATGATTAAACAAGACAGGAACATAAATAGAGGTGGAGTTGCCCTGTATGTCCGTAAAGACTTTAAATCACAAAGCTGGCATTGTCTAATACTGAAGGACAGAGGAGGCCTTGTCTCCCTGATTATCTTTACTGTGAAATGCAGCAGGGGGACTTTGCCACCGTGTTTGTTGGTGTCATATACAGATCCCTACACATTGCCATGCAACGTGACACCAACATGTTTTACGTTCTAAAAGGTCTTTGTGGCGACTACAGTCGCAAACTCATAGCGGGGGATCTG
Organism: Torymus tubicola; assembly: GCA_035583055.1. Classification (NCBI taxonomy): domain Eukaryota; kingdom Metazoa; phylum Arthropoda; class Insecta; order Hymenoptera; family Torymidae; genus Torymus; species Torymus tubicola. The sequence goes on along the minus strand of JAWWEQ010046435.1, from coordinate 12,639 downwards.
AATGCTGACTTGGCGGCCGGTACGGATGCTCAGACTGTCCGTACGCTCGCTAGGATCCTCAACATGAAAATTGTGCTGCATGGCCCAACTCACCGGCACACGCAAAATTTTTTCACCTGAATTGATCTTATTCTCCTAGACGAAAATGATGAAATACTTAACTTCAAGAACGAAAGCCTGCCTAGTTCGTAAAAGATTCGTTCTCTTACAGAAATTTCAAGAGTATTTGCACTAACGCACTTAACGATTTGCTGGCCAGCTGTGACTGGGCAGGCATGAGTTCTGTCGAATCTGATTTGGAGGGAGCTTTGCATACTCTAAATTCTAACTTAAATCTGTGTATTGAGCAACTAGCGCCTTGGCTTGCTCCTGAACTGAGAGAACTCATAGATAAGCATAATGCTACCCATAGACGCTATAAGCGTACGGGACGTGCAGGACTGCTTGGTGAGTTTCTGCGGCTCAGCAGTGAGGTATCATATGAGGTACATATGAGCAGTGAGGCTTCCTTCACAGACATATTGCAGGCGGTCTAGATGCTAACAAGAATATTTTGAAGGAAATGCGGAATGTCGGCCTCCTGCCAAAGCGGTGGGGGTTTGGGTATCTGCCAAATATGAGGACAATTTAAAATTAGATTAGCTATATGGCGTGACGCTATCCCCATATACGAAGGAGGTACTAAACTCTTGTCGCATTTTCTACAAACATGAGACAAATTTGTCGATCATTTAGCAACAATGATAACGCGATAAATGCATCATTGTTCGCTTTGATTAAATCACGTATTCGTGGCGAAGCATTATATTTAATAGTTGCAAATAATCCGGCAACTTGTGCCTAATGTAAAACGCTTTTAATTAACAGATATAAAGACCCCAGTTCTGAGGAATTATTATTAAATACCGTTTAAATGAATTGAAAGAACATATGCAATTAAATATTCAAGACTAAAATGAAACAACAATAAAGAACAGATTTTATGAAAATATTGCAAAAAAATAAGTCTCTCTCTCTCCTCGGCTTCTTCGGGTATCGGCTGCTGCTTGGCTGGCGCATGGAGATGGCGACGTCGTGCCTCTCCTCATCAGCTGATCTGCTTCTGCTCTAGCTCCAGCTATTTCGTCTTCCCCTTTCGGCTACAGCTATGGCATTATAGGGGAAAGGGAGGGGCGTAAGGTGAATACCGTTGTCTACGACGAGGCATAGGATGACGGGCGTGCGTATGTGAAATTTGATTTTACACCATAATTTAAAGTATTACTTTTCAAATTTATCATATAATACTGTATTAAAAAACACATTTTTTAACTATCTTTACTTCAATTTTCTTTACGTATTTTACTATAAAATATAGCTCTACCCAAATAAAATCATATTTTATAGAACTTTAGTTACATCCTTTCATCTAATTATTGTAAAATTCCACAAACTGATATTAACTACGTAAGTATAAATGGATTTCAAATTTACAATTAGAATGCACGAGAATCTACGGTTTTCCATGAATTTTTATTTGAAATTTTCTTTCAAATTTAGAAACACACATAAAATTTTCTCCTACTTATAATTTAAAATATCATTAATGATTTTGCATTTTTAATGAAAAATTCATTTGGTAATACAGTGTATAAGTAAATGTATTTACTCTCATGCCAACTTAAATTTCAATAAAAACAATCTCCTCCTGAGTTGGTACCTTCTTGGATCGGATTCCGAGTTGGTACTTTCTTGAAACGAATTCTGAGGTGGTACCTCCGTCAAGCGGATTCTAAGGAGAAACCCGATTCATTAATTTTTTAAAGTGGATATGCAATACCTAATAAAAAAAGGGAACCTAAACGTTTCTCGTTATACATTTAATTTGTTTACTAGTGACACGATATTTTTTAAAACTATTTTTTATTAAATTTCAATTTAAATACGTATTTTCGGTTGTATTATGCTTTCAGGTGGAACCAAACAGATATTTATTTACAAACAGATAAAACAATCCAAAAAATGTGGTCCTCAACATCTATATTGAAAAATATGAAGAATTCTGTACTAAATAGCGCATATAGTGAAAGCAAATTTATATTTGAGCTTCGTAACATAAGGTAATTAAATCGTATTTTTAACTATTTTCGTACGATATCTTTGATTGCTTGCAACTTCCTGAAAAATTAACCTTCTGACAGCCGGCATGACGCATATGGTATCATTCCATGATCGACCCCCATATACTATTACTTATATTATAAGTATATAATATTTATATGGAAATATTTATATGGAAAATTTCGAGAAAGTTACACTTTTTCAGTAAGAAAGATGTCGGCTGTCAGAAGGTTAATATCTTTTAACGAACCAGTGCTTAAATTTTTGCTTTTACTGTCTAGTTTTATAATCCTTTTTGGTCGCCTTCTTATCATAAGTATTTGCAATGGGACGCTCAATAGACGAGACATCATTTTTCAACGAAATTGAGGATATTTAAAATTAAATTGTCGATATCTCATGTTACGTCCATGACTTATTCTTTAAATTCTCTCATCAGTAATTTTTTGAATGAAAAAATGATACGAGTGCGAATTCCTACGACACAGCGTTTTATCCATGCGACGCCGCGATGTAGAGTATCATCGTGCAACATGACACTTGTTCTTTAAATTCATTTTATACATACGCAGCAATTATACTCCTTAAGCATTTTTGTTTAATGTAAACCAAATACGATCATTTAAAATTTCAAAATAAGATGATCTTGATCATCTTTAACCCAAATAATTATTGTATAAATGAGGCGATGTGTGCCGCCCGCGCTAGTCGCTTAGGAAAATTAAACCGAGAACTCCATCAACCCCTATCAAAAAACGAGGGTTAATACCAAAAATATAAGAAGAAAGTATAACAAGAATTTTTTTTTTTAATAACAAGAATTCAACAAGAAAAATAAGAAGAATTGTACTCCGAGGAACTACAAACACCGTACAAAAATCCACATCGCATTTATAGGTTACATTGTAATACGGTAATTTAATGAAATAATCATTATAAATATTAAAAATTGCAAATAAGACAATTATTATCCCTTTCCCTAAATTCCGGACTTAACACTAAAGAAAAACGTCCCGTTGGACAAAATTGTTAACACTGGGCTTTATTTTCAGGTACTAGAAATCGACCCTTCAATGTCCGTGAAAATCCGTTTATCGCAGATTAGGCCCTCTTCTTGTAAGTAGGCTCCCCACTTCCATGAGCCGTTTGGAAGTACCTGTCTGCATTCAACGACAGAAATCGCGTACCTAATGTAGTGACAGGTATGGTGTTCTTGCATGTCGCACAATTCGCCCGACCAAAACTATACGGAGTGGTCTCCTCACTCTCACGCTTCATTTGGGTGTCTGCATTGAAAGTAATTTCGTGTCCGTTATACTCAGTAATGCCAGATAGAGGTGTTTTGTTTCTCTCACTCTCATGCGAATAAAGTTATATTATGTGAGAGTAATAAAGACAAAACACCTCTATATGACATCACTGGTTATACTGTAGTTCTTCCACTTCCGCGACGTTTTAAAGCGCCTATGCCAACTGAAGACATTGACTGTACCGGTATAGAGTTAGACTCTCTCCTTGTCAGTATAGTGGGCACCTTGAAAAGAGAGAGAGAGAGCACACCATACCTGTAAGGTATGTTACCCACGTCACAATCCGATTATTATAATTTTTCAGGGCAATTAAGAGGATTGGATAATTTTCTGAAAGAATGTGAGGTCGATAGATAGAAACAGATATTTCGGCAAAAAATTTTAATTAATCGGTTAGGTTAGTAAAAAGAAAAGTTACATAGTAAGAAACAGAAGTATGAATGCGCAAAAACTTTTAAAAACTATTATTCATAAATGTTTAATAAATACGTACAACCAGGAACTAATTACACAGCCCCACAAAAAGAAGTGAAGAGTCCCAAAGAAACTGGAACTGAATCTGGGGTCCATTTGACCCAATCAGCACTTGGAAGGTCATTTCAAGATCAAAAATCGAAAATTTCATTTAAGCAAAAAAAAAACACCGAGATTTATGTTGATGGGGTCGCTGAACCCGAATTCGGGCTCTGTTGGACTCAAGGAGATCATTTAGGGGTGATTACAAATTTAAAATAAGTTTCTAGTGGTCACAATCAAGGAGCGCCGGTGCGCACCGAAGCAAGTACAGAACAAGCCTAAAGGATGGATCCGTGATACTTATACATTGAAATGCATGTACGTAATTTTCAAAATGTCTTTACGTATTTTTCGTTAGTTTTTAACTTGAGATATGTAGCTTAATCAAATACCATTTCATTACTCTACTCAAATCAAAAGGCTTTATCGAAAAAGATTTTCTCGTTTGAAAGATTTTTGTTGATGAATATTTGTAAACCTCTGGTATTATACCGTCGGGTCCGCCAAGTATTAACAAAGCACTTGAGAACCCCCATAGGGTTTTAGCTCACTCTCCTTCCCCTTCCCCCACTGAATCAGAACCCCCACAGGGTTTCTGACTCACCCGCAATTCCAGGAAGTCCAATAACCCAAGTTTGAGTCAGAACCCGCGTAGGCTTTCTGGAGCCACCCATAATTCTACGAAGCGCAATAACCCAAGTTTTGAGCCAGAAGCCCTACAGGGATACTGGCTCACCTGTAACTGCACGAGGTCCAATAACCCACCCAGTGAGCCACAAATTTGACGAGCAGCTAGCGGTTGACGGCGAGCTGCGGGCTACGGACGGTCGGCTGCGGGCGGTCAGCTGTTCACCACTTCTGCGCATACTGCCCTCTCGTCCTCCACCACATCTACTTAATTCAACCTTTCTTAGTTGCTTATTCAAGCCATATAAAACTGTTTGAGCGAAAAAAAAAATTTTGCTGGAGACCGGGCGCGAACCCGCGTCCCTTAGCTTACCAAGCAGCAGCCTTACCGACATGCCACTGCGGCATCTGACAGCATAATACTATAATGATGCATTTAAGCTGCCGCACAGCGGACATCTTGCCAAAAAGTTTAACAAGCACTCTTTATTTAATAATTTTAATAAGTTTATTCAAATAATAAAAATTAGAACTTATACAATCAGAACATCTATTTCGTATTATTAACTTAAAAAATGTTTAACAAAGGTTTTGTTTAAGGAAGGTGAGAGCCCCTCCTCGCTCTCATCCTGTGAGGTTCTACCCGTCTTTCGACACTCTGCAATAACCTCTCCATGTTTCCTTAATTTAAATTTCTTCCTCTGATGAAATATCTTCCCATTACATGTTGAAGTAAAACTGTTTCATGCGCTTTACTTTGTACATGGCGCAAGTCGTTTTACACGCTTGTTTGTGGTTAGTACATATAGTCACTGATCTAGGGCATTTGAAAGATTGATAGACCAATTCAGTGACATCGGTAACATTAAAGTTAAAACGTTCTAACCATTTCTTCTTTATTTCAACAATTACGAAAATTCTTTTAACATCTTTGAATGCATTTTGAACAATTTTTCCAATTTCAGTATATTCATAATCACTATCATTCCACGATAGTCCATGATAGCAAAGTTCTAACCACAAATTTTCACGTTTATACTTCTCTGTTAGTCTTCGCCAAGGAAACGGTGGTTTGAAGAGGAGCACTATTGGCGTATCGTTGTCGTTGAGTGATACGAAAGCTAACCCTTTCAGAACGTAATCATTTCCCGGTTTTTTTAAAACCTTGCACGTCCACCGCGTACTCCATGATGAATGATGCCCTTCGTACAGAGTTTCTGGTTTTATAGACTTATCCCCCCTCCCTTCCAAAAATTAAACAATTTTTTGCACATCCCCACTTACTGGGCTGTATTGAATTATACGATCATACAATATCAAGCAGAGGCAGCTGTTCCAGGAGAAAAGTTTTCTTTTACTTCAAATTCTAAACGAACATCTACAGGCGCGCCCTTTAAGGATTCGTTCTGTTTTGAGCAATCAATTACTATCAAGGGCATATAAGTAAGGTACTGCGATTTTTTCCACACAGGTTCTGCATCTTTGCCATAGTACGAATTTTGAAAATTAGCGAACATATTGTATAATATAGCATATTGATTACGATTTACATCTAGATTGAGGTTACCGTATGGGTAATATTGAGAATTTAGAAAGAGTTTTACATTAGGTATATTGCACTGATCAAAATTACTCCTTTTCGATCTTTTCGACTAGTTTGAAAGCCTAAAATGATAAAACGCGGTTTCTCAAGTTAATTGAAGGTTTTCAGAGTCCACACATGTCTCGAAGTAGTAGGAAGGAGAGGGTACTCATACAATTCCCACGTACAAAAACTCATAGAAATAGGACGATCTTCTCCTACGAAATCGAGTAAATGAATTTTATTAGTATTCGATGCGACTATATATACGGCATAAGCCATTCGATTCTAGTTAAGTCTATTTTGAAATCTTATAGACTTGCGTATTGTCTGCTGCTGTTGGTGTTTGTTCAACTGCATTTAGATCATTTCTCGACCTCATAATGTTTTGCATTCACGACAACTTTACGGTAGTCCTTGGCAAAACCGAAAATCATACTAAGAGGGATGGATACATCGAAATAACCAGCATCGTCAGTTATTTTTTGCGTCTCTCTATGTCAATCCAGCCGGCATTTTCGATAACAAAACTCTGAGTGAGATTATGTGATATCCACCCTTTCATGAGTGTTGTTAGACCGACGTTCTTGCATTTATCTATCTCTATAGCATTCAATTCATATCTGATTTCCTCGAATAAATGACAAATAGCATTATTAACGAGTTTTGTATTTGTAACAGCTATGTTGTTAGGTTTAACCAATCTACCGAATATATGTAGGTTATTAAAAGTTGATGCTGTATATGGTTGATGAGCATGAACTTCATAGTGCGCAATGGTCTCGTCAAAGGCGACGGACGTTTGAATGCTTAATATTTCTCCCATTTCTTTGAAAACAACAAAAGAATATACAGGTTATTCGCCACCATGAACGACTTTTATAAGGATTTGTATGCTCCGACGTGTTAATGCTTTCGCGGTTCGTCGATAACTGATGCGATTTGAACATGTCGCTTTACTTATATAGTTTCTATTGTACACGATACACATCACGATTGTTTGAGCTGCAAACTTATAGGTTATAGTTATAACCCCGCCGCGGAAATTAACTAAGTCTCCGTCTTTATCGATGATGCCAACTTGCAAATGATTAATGCACTTTACAGTAACCGGTAAATAAATAATATGCGAAGGGGCTTCAATTATTTTATACCCTGGTGGTACAGCAGGGAAGAACTCATGAATTGTGCATACTTTTTGTCCGTTTATGAATGTTCATGAAGTAATATTACACTCCACTCGTAGAGCTTTATTTTAAGAATCATAACAGGTAAATCAGAGGTATGCAAAATGTTTGGTTCAAGAACGCGCTCGGTAAAGCCTAAAAGACGGCCGAGAGAATCGTCGGATCGGAAATCAATAGGTAAAGTACACTTGATAGTACAGCGTAATGTATTATTATTTGGTTTTAAATTAAATGCTATGTTGTTATGAATTAATTTTTTAAGAAGAACTTTGTCAATGTCCTCAATTTCGTAACTTCCTACTGGTACAGTGAAAACGTATTCACCTGTGTAAAATTTATTATTATTACTACTTATATTAGGAATAGAGTTAAACGTTAAGAGTTCTACAAGACCTAGTACGTAATTTTTATTTGGTGATAACTCGATCGATGGAAAATACTGCGCTTCAAGTACAGAAGATGTGTCTGAAAGCGTCAAAGTTAATGAATCTTCCATGACTTCTTAAAGCAGAATGAAGTAGTTTTCTTTAGACTGCTGCTTATATAGCCCTGAACAAAAACTTTAGACAAAGGTGTCCACAATTGTATGTATCAAAGTCTTGATATCTTTCAGGATTGTATTTAACTTCGTTCACGTCGAGATATAGCATTAAATCCAACGGTGGGCGAGGATCGCCAAAGCTATCGAAATATACAACTTCTTTACCATGTTTTCGATATGCAACCCAATGTGTTCTAGGCCCACTAGCGTCATCTAGATTAACTACAGCTGATTCTTTTTAGCATGGGCCAGAAGCTGGTAGTGCGTTTCTCATAAATACTCCGCAAAAATTTGGTATTTTCAAAAGTTTTGCATATTTTAATATATCAGCATCGGTAAGCACTCGATTAGGTAATTTTATGTCATCGAACTTTTTTTTCTTAATCGCAGTCCCAATCCTACTTTGTGAGGTTTAAGATACAACCCATTACCGAATGCAATATTCTCCATAGTTTGATTATGTCTTTGTTTTCTTCCAAATGTTCTTTAGCTGCCTTTACATTGTTTAGAGCTTTAGCTATTCCGGCAGCCCCGACAGCAAGAGCTCCAGTGGCACTCAGCGCGTCAAATAGAGGTATAAGAAATGGGAAGGCGCCTCCTATTTTAGCAGGAACAGACAGAATACGACGAATTTTAAAATTCTTTTTACCCTCGGCTTCTTTGACAGCACTGCGAGCTTTCTTCAAAGCAGCACAAATTACTGTTAGGGCACACTTACTGGGTACTGCTTTGATCGAAGCAGCTTTTTTAATTTTTTGCAACGAAATTGGTTATTACTAGTTATCGCCTATGCAGCAGCTTTTTCCCCGAAACCAGCGTCTTTTGATTTAACGTGATTCCAAGCTCTCTCCGCTAAAATTCTATCTGCTTCGTACCTCGCTTGAATGTTTTCACGATTTTTGGAATAAGTTATATCGTGCTCTTTACAAGCAGTCGAGAGGATTTATTCCAGGATCTCTTCTAGCTAAGCGTTTTGCCAACTTCGTTCCAGGACCATAATATTGATAGCAAGGTATGTGAAGCTCGAAGGGAAGTTTATTAATAATTTTATTGACTAAGCCGCGTCCACGTTTGTGTACGATCATCACTCAATGGTAGTCAGAGCAATACTGATGACGAAAGCTATATAAGGCCTCTATTTATACTTGGAATAGTCAGTTGTGATTTTCAAAGAGCAGTCAGTGAAGCTACCAATAGAAAATTTTGATGCGATCGTAGAATGTGATAAAAGAACAAAGCGTCATGGTGATTATTTACTCCCTGATAGTATACGAACCGTCTTCTGCGATCCATCAAACTGTGGGAAAACAAATAGTTTACTTGCTCGTATAACACATCCTAATGACGTTAGATTTGAAAACGTGTACGTCTACACAGTCTTTAAATAAGCCGAAATATAAATTTTTAAGCGAAATTCTAAAACCTATGAAAGGTTTACAATATTTTCCATTCAGTGAACACAATGCACTTGTCGATCCCGACCGTACTCTTCCAAACTTCATCATGATATTTGACGATATTGCTTGCAAAAAACAGGATAACGTTAGAGCCTTTTTCTGCATGGGTAGACATAAAAAAGTTGACTGTTTTTATCTTTGTCAAACTTATGCTCATGTACCTAAACATCTGGTCGGAGACAATGTAAACTTACTTGCGCTCTTCAAACAAGATGAAGTAAATCTCAAACATATTTATGATGATCATATGAATACCGATATGTCTTACGGACAGTTTAAAGAATTATGCTCTCAGTGTTGGAGGGACAATAATCATAGTTTCCTAGTGATTGTTAAAGATAGAGGTATAAATGACGGTCGGTATCGCAAGGGCTTTGATAATATTGCTATAAATACAGCATACACGTTGACTTTCATATACAGTGTTTGACGGAACATTGAAAAGTCAACATGTCTGATTTTCAACGAGAAAAAAATGTACGTCGTCAGCTGGTTAAGGCATGAGCTGCAATTAAACGCAAACCTAGAATATTGAAATTTGGCAGGGATGAGGCTGAGAAGGTTTTGAATGAAACGTTCAAACCGACAATCGATCCACTACACAAACTCATAGATTCCAGAACATTGTCAGAGAAAACTTTTGATCCAGTTCCAGAAAATTCTACTCAAAATCAGCCTGAAAAACACTTCAACAGTAGGTTGAGTGATACAGCTGCCCAAACAGAACCCGATACATTATTCGAAACAGCGGATGATGAAAAGGAGGTTGCCGACGATGAGATGGAGGTTGCCCATGATGAGGAGGTTGCTGCCGACTTTTATCTCCGAGCTCTCAAGGCTAACGAAGTCCAATATATCGATAGAATTTATGGATTACGCAGAGAAAACAATAATTTTTTAATTGGAAATTTACCAATTAACTTTGATGGTAACAAAATTATAGTGAACGGTGTCGAATACGCAAAAACTACAGGATTGATTGAATTACTCATACCCAAAAATCCAAATAAAAATACCATTCGTAATATCGATTTTAAAAACTATCGTAAGATTTTAGAGCAATCATCAGCTCACATAAAACGCTTTAAAATTACCTCCAGAGCAACTACTGGACAGTGGATACATTCAGCTGGATCACTACCTCGTGACAAAATTGCTAAAAAGCGCACTGCACTCGACTACGTTTACTGGGACGATTCAAACGAACTAGTAGACCGTCTTCAATTACTAGTCGCTGAACAATCTGCGGAAATTTAAGTCATACTAATGAAATACATTCAATTATTTAAGAATTACGAGAAGCAAGCTATATATATTGAGTGTATAAGAATATATTAGTCATTCTAAAAATGAGCGTCGACGTGTTCGGACGTAATCTTGGTAGGACCGAAGGTAATCGGAGGCCACCTGGCGTTGGCTTCAAAATTACTGCTGAAGGTCATTACGATATGGAAAATAAAAAATTATGTAATGTTGCTGAACCTCAATATCTAAGCGATGTTGTTAATTTGGCAACTCTACAGAACATTATTAAAATGGATACTCATAAATGAAGTACAATAGTTGAAAATCATAGAGATGACATTGATGCGCACTTAACGCAGAAAAGCCCGATATTTTTACTATAAAAGAGGCTATCTCACAGTTAATTAGCCATTAAGAAACATGGAGCACGAACGACTGGTCGAAGAACTGCACAAACCTGCTAGGCGTAACTATATACGTCGCAAATTTGGCGTGCGTGGTCTGGACGAAACTTGGCAAGCAGATCTTGTCGAAATAATTCCTTATGCTGGAGATAATACGGGCTATAGGTACATGCTCACCATAATTGATGTTTATTCAAAATTTGTCATTCCAGTAAAAAGAAAAACTGGTAAAGATGTCTCAGAGGCTATTAAATCTGTCTTAGTCAGAGGCAGAGTACGTAAAACTCTACATACTGATAGAGGCAAAGAATTTTATGACCTAGATTTTCAAATTTCTTATGAGTAACTGCAATATTAAATTGTACTCGACGTACAGCAATCTTAAAGCAGCGATGTGTAAACGTTTCAATTGCACATTAAAAAACGCAATGTGGAAAAAATTTAGTTTGAGAGGTAGCTATAAATGGCTCGACATTTTGCCTGAGTTACTGACCACTTGTAACAATCACAAACATCGTACTACCGGAGTAAACCAAAGGATGTAACAACAACTATGAAAGATATACTGCGAAGATTTACCAAGTTAAGTAAGAAAACTAAGCCAAAATTCAAAGTTGGTGATAAGGCTCGAGTAAACAAAGCAAAAGCAGTATTTGATAAAGAATACACATCCAATTGGTCCACTGAAATATTTACAATTACAAGAATTGCAAATACACATTCAACAACGTACAATTTAAAGGACTATCAGGACCAATCGGTTTCAGAAGGCTTCTATGAACAAGAACTCTTAAAAGCATAATTTCCAGATATATATCTAGTTGAAAAAATAATAAAGAAAAAAGGCAATAAAATTTTTGTAAAATGGCTTGGATTCGGTAGTTCGCACAATAGTTGGATCGATAAAAAAGATATGTAATTTAAAGTAAGGTTTTTAAATAAAAAGTATTTTTTTAAGTTGAATAAAGAACAGTGTTTTATTTATTATTTTGTTAAGTCCCGGAATTTAGGAAAGGAAAAATGATGATTGTCTATAATAAAAATTGTGATTTTTTATATATATTATTTTACTTTATTTACCGTATTACAATATATCCTACGGATGCGCTGCGACTTCTTGTATAGTTTTTTTAGGGCCGACGGAGTTCTCGGTTTAGTTATCCTGAATAACTGACGCAGATGGCGCATTTCGCCTCATTTATTACAATAATTATTTAGGTTAAAGATGATCATTTTTTAGGAGTAGTTTGCATTACTTGACGATCGATAATTGATTTCCCAACTTTCGCTTGTTTGATTTGCACTAATCGATTTAATGTATATAATTACATCTTATATACATAGATTATACAGAAAAAACGCCTATACTTGCCTTATTTTATACTTTCGGAGAAAGTTTTATATTAACAATATTATTATTTCTAATACTTTATAAAAATTTTTTTAGTGAGATTTCACAACTTTTTTAAATAATATTTTTAACAATATACTATTTTTTGTATATTAACGAAAAAAATTATTTCAATTTAGAGAGGTGTTATTAAATAGATGAGGTTAGGAGAGAGGAGAGGACGAGAAAGGGAGCCGTCGAGTTATAGAGAAACAGACGGGAAGGAAGTGAGAATAGATTATACAGAAAAAAACGTCTATACTTGCCTTATTTTACACTT
>JAWWEQ010046424.1:0-16563 GCA_035583055.1 Torymus tubicola | reverse complement strand
CGTTTTTCGTTAATTTCCTCGGGAGCGCGTTCACCTTACAGAAATCGGAGAACGTGGACGCGAATGCCATTGAGCGCCTTCAAAGTTACATAAATCTGGCAAAGTCGACTGTCGAATTGCATAATTTTTTTATGTAATGGAATCTGCGCTCGAACACGGAATTTTTCAAGCACAATTGCAATATATTTATAACTAATTCAATCTTCACAAATGACCTAAGAGATTCAATAAAACGTCGCGCCTGCGTTTAATCAGCTTAGTGTCTGGCTCTGCTGTGTGTGTGTGTGTATATATATATATATATATATATATATATATATATATATATATACCGGTTCCCGAGTAAGGCAATCGGATTTCACGTGAAATATTCGATCATTATTCCAGGGACACGCGTAATAATTGCAGAGAATTGAGCAATGCGAGCGCGGTGCCGTGATAAAAGAGTTTTCTTAATTCAAGTAAAAACATGACTGATTAACTCAATGAAAGCACACTTGTTTAAGAGCCGTCTTACTCTGATAAATTTGTTTTCTTAACATGGTAAACCACTGCACTTAATATAAGAAAATACGATGAAAAATACACTTTGTACGAGAAATTCGCTTGTATACCGACAAAAAATGGTTTCATAGTTGTAAAAAAAATCCAAATTGCTTACTATAATTTCGAAATACAAGTGATAAGCATTCGATGTAAGGCTAGTTGTCGTGGAGTTGCTGAAAGCATTACGAAAAGGCAAAATCGCAGTTACGATTGCAGCACACCTTGTAAGTAGACATAAGAATGACATTGAATGCCAGTCAAGTTCAGTCGATTCGAAATCTCAATTTTTCCACGATACCGATTTCTCAATATACTTACATACAAACACATACGTACATACTCCAGCCACTAACCAGAGCGTTCTCTTTTCTTGTGCTTGCAGAGACGTGAACATGAAGGGCTACCTCATTCCCGAGGGCACCCAGGTGATACCGTTGCTGCACGCGGTGCACATGGACGAGAACCTCTGGGACGACCCGGACGCATTCCGGCCCAGTCGCTTCCTCAACGCCGAGGGCAAAGTGCACAAACCCGAGTACTTCATGCCATTCGGCGTCGGCAGGCGCATGTGTCTCGGTGACGTGCTCGCCCGCATGGAGCTCTTCATCTTCTTCAGCACACTCTTGCACACCTACGACCTGAAGCTTCACGGCAAGCTGCCGAATCTGCAGGGCAATGCTGGTGTCACGGTGACGCCCGACTCGTTTCGCGTGCGTCTGACGCAGCGGCCGCTCACGCTCCAGTCGAAGAAAGCGAGGAAGATGCTGCGCCGCTTCGGCTTCAAGTAAGCACGCGGCAAAGACGCCGAGCACGGTATCCGCGTTCCTATTTCGCTTCTCCTCGTCGCTTGGGGAGAGCGAGACTGTAAGTAGAGTACAAATCGTATGCTGAGACGAAGCCTCCGAGAGAAGACATACACCCACATATGTACCGCTTGTTGTTTTAACCCACTACTCCATTAGCAGTTCGCGTTCTTAACGTTTGTTTTCTTACATGTTTTCATTATATCCCGCCGCCATAATATTTATTAATACGAAGATATCACGCCGCTTTGCGACTGCAGCTTCCGTTATTTATTTCTCGACAATATCTTGTAATTCAGAGTTACCGGTCGTAGTTTTTATTTTTATTTTTTATTTTTATTGTAAAGTTGTATTGCAATATCGTCCAGAAAGAGCCGCAATTACCATAGAGTGGCTTCGTTGTAGAGTTCCTTATTTTAATTGTAAATAGAATACTGCACATTAAGCGTTATACTGTTTATATATATTGGATATGACTGTCGTTGCGTTGCTTATACTCAAAAAATTGTACAAAAGTCAAGGAAAAAAGAAAAACAAAGACTTAGTTTTTTAGCCTAATTATGATATGTAAATAAAATAACCGAGTTGTAAGTGTTCGTTGAGTATTTTTAATAAATACTTGTAAAAATTAAATAATAATATGAATCTTGGTCATTAGGTCTAGGATTAAGAATGCTCAACCAAAGCCACTTATCGGATATTTCTAGTCTGTGACAAATTCATGACTCACTGTTTTTTCTTTTTTTCTTTTCTTTCAATACATTGTATCTGCGCTACCATAAATTTAATTTTACATTGTACGAATGATGCCAGTTATCTGTTATTTAACTTTTACGACGTTCTTCAGCGTTTAACATCTACGTATCGAACGCAATCTTGATATCGTCGATCAAATACGATTTTAGGGCATTCGATACGAAGATAAAGTCGGACGCTTTCTTCAACACATCAGCAGACCGAGTAGATCATCTGTTTGAAATTGGTGGAAAGATTGTGTATTGAATAGAAACAGCATCATTGTCGCTTATTCAGCACGCCTCGATGCCAAACAGAATGTGTCTGTACTTCTTTTTTTCCATTTGTATCATGCGTTATAACTGCGCAAGTGTGTATGACGTGCGATCGTGAGATCGAGTTGAAAACCGCCGCACTGTGTTCATTTGACGACCGCAAAATAATTGTGTCGTACATCGTATAGTCGAATGAAAAATTTTTAATATAAGATGACATAATAAAAAGAATTTAATATTTTCTAAAAAAAATATGTATTATTTATTGCTTCACCCTTATTCCCTCATCAATTACCTTTTCTTCAAAGTATTTAAAATTAAGAAATATAACTTTAGAAAAATAAAAGCTATTCAAAAATATAGAAATGTGAAAAGAAACATATTAAGTAAAAAATAGCATCGTTTGTATATAGTTCATTTAATGTTGTGGTTATTTTATCAGTTGATAATAAAACATTATCAATGAATATTATTCTATAATGAGTACGGTTACAGTTCTCGCAAAAATGATTACATTTTATATCTTTTTTTTATGTTCAAAAGTTTTATTTATATTTAAAAAATTGACGCTGATTATTTAAAAAGACTGGAATTTATTTGATTAACCATGTTGTGGGAATCACGTACTACAGTTTCTTTTTTACCAAACGAATAATTTACGGCTATGGTTTTTTGGCAAAAAATAGATTGAAAGTTAAAAAAGCATGCAAAAGGTGAGTTACTTATTACGACTACAAATCTGCTTGGAAATCAACGACCCTGCGAGAATGTGGTCAAATACGTATTAAAAGACTCCCACGTCCGTTGCTCGGACTCTCAGCTCGGTAGAAAGAGAGAGCTACCCTCTAAAGACTGGTTCTTTATCGCTCCGCTATCCCCTCGGGCAGGAATTTCGGGCGTCATACCTGTGGCTCTCCATGGGGATACGCAAGCAATTAAGGGGCTAGTCAGAACTCTCCCCTGTCTTTCCCCGAAGCATCCGGCCGCCTCCCTTGTCAGCATGGGACGCGTCCGAGTTGCACGATATACGCTGCGACTGCGGCGGCGGGGCCGGCGGCCTTCGAACGTGCGAGCGAGTGGCATATAGTGGCCGTCCCCGTTCCTTCGCATATATATATATATATATATATATACCTCTCGTGACGAGGCGTATAACGAAAGAGAGACAGCAGCCGGCACGCATATAATACGCTACCTCCTAGCTTTCTCTTCCGAGCTCGCGCGCGCATTTTCGGCAATGTACGTGTCTGTAATAGCCTGCGACCGAAAAACTCTTCTCGCCTTCTAACGCGCCTGTGCGCCTACGTGTGGCTTATTGCGATGTCTGCTTATTAGAAGTCTGAGAGCGATAGACACTCGCCGTTTACTGCTTTTTACAAGTCCGACACTGTTTTATTTTCGTCGCGCCGAGAGATTTCACCCGTATAAGCGGCCTAACTCTACGATACGATGCCTATCTCTCGTTGACGAGACACTAGCTGAAAAATGTGCGTTTCATGATCGGCAAAATACATTTTTTTATTGAAAGGGCTCGTACACGGCTTTATTTATGTAGTGAATAGGATCTACTTGGCAACAAAGGGTAGAAAAGCTCACGTACATACATTTTGTTTGGGAAACGTTTGCTACATTTCCTTTATCTTTTGCGAATTCTTATTTTACTTTTCCAAAGTTTTTTCCAATTTATCTCAAGTTGTTCACTTTTACGAATGTTGGTCAATGTTTAAAAAAGAATATCTGAAAATTTATCGCGTAAAAGAATAATCGATGAAAAGTTTGAGTGAAATTTGCTAATGTCTTTCAAATATAATTTATGTAGGTAGGAGAACATACTTCGATCTAGAGAAAAGTTGTAATTATTTATGGTTATCGTCATTCAGCAAACATAAAAGTTTGTTTTAACTTTATGAATTACTACAACACTGATTTCTCACGTTTTTTTTATCTGTAACTTATTATACGTTTATTTTATCGGTTGCTTATTATACTTTTGTTTTATCTGTTGCTTATTATACGTTTGTTTTATCTGTTACTTATCAATGAAAATCTTGAAATATTTAAGAGACCAAGCAGTATTACTGTAAATGTAAATATTTTGAATTATATGTAAAAAAAAATATTATACAGGTATTAAATAATCTGATTAATAAAGAATAACTTAATTATTATTCCACGGAGCTTCTCGAATATTCAAATACTGTTAAATTATGCACGTATTCTCAAACTTTCTTTGCTGCTCGGCCTCCAGATCGAAGTTTTTGGACTCTAGACGTAAATAAATACGGAATAAAAAAACATTAGCTCTAAAAATATCCGTGGGCATGTGTAGAGGAAATGTAATAATTAACGATCTTTAAGAAAATATTTTTTATTTTTTTTCCTTATATTATATTATGGACAGTATACTATGATTACAAATTGTAAATTGATAAATTAAAGTTTTTTATTATTCAATTTTATAAGTTATACAAATTTTAATTTTATCAGAAACGAATATAACATTTGGTAGCACTGGTGAATATTCCTGAAAAATAAATGAAAGCTCATTAGATTTCATTGCCTTTTTTGTTGTTTTCAGTCAACACTTGTATGAACTTATCCAAGGTGATTAGATAAAAAATGCTTTAAAGTAAAATAACTCAAAAGACGTAATCCTACGGGACCTCGGTTAAGATGAGTAAAAACGTTTACATCAAATAAGACGTTCAAATAATGCTCTTTTATTTGTATGTATTTATGTTAAGTAGTAAGTAATTTCCAAGGTGTTAAAATTTTATCTGGACAGCAAAATTGTTTATAGCGCTTGTTAAAAGCTGAATCCAAATAAGTACTATTGTATAATAAATTATCGGTGTAGCTGTAATAAATAAAACGTGTCAACTCTCTTAAAAGTATTGCATCGAAAGAAATCTCGATTGAAGAATTCATTTAAAAATTCCGAGACGCCTGATCTTTGTAGGTTAATAAGTAGTTACAAGAAGATTACAAAAGCAGCTCTATCAAGACTCTTGGCAAATATCGCAAGAATTTGGCAAACCGTGCTATAATAACCTACTGCCGGGGCCGGTTTGATCGGTACTTGCGAAATCCGGGGATGCCGATTCACGGATTCCTGAACCGAAAACGCTGTTTTTTCCTCCTCACGGTGGATCCTCACAGTGACAACGGCAAGGAGGACCACGACGACGATGACACTGTAGTTGCTCTCGACGGCAACGTCCAATACGCGCGACTCTCTGCTTACATAAGAGAAACTCACTTGTCGATTTCTAACGAAATATCGACCCGGCATGTGTAGGCCCCTAGGGTTAACGACACGAAAGCCAAGCGGTTCCAAAGCACCTCGAGAGTGACAGCTTACGTAAGATAGGAGCTCAAGCACCGAACACTCGTATACGCCTAGACGCACTTCATAATGGGAGCCGGCAGCTCTGCATGTACGTGTGTGTTTCCTCAAATGAGCGCGACTGCGCACAAATTCGGATTGTGAAATACGCTCGAAGTGGAACCACGTGGGATTATTCATTTGATTTGTCGATAATCTTTGTCTTGCTTTTCCCAAGTACGAACTATGACGACATATATTTATCTATCATGCATGAGCCTGATGTACGTCGCGATACAGAAAATGTTTAGTATTTAGTATTTATTCCAACCAGAAGAATTACAAATTAGTAAAACTCTACAGGGGCATTAGATTTCATTATTTTCCATATTTTGGTATTTATAATTTCCCATAGTTTTTTGGGATTCTTTTTATTATTTTGGATTAGGTCTTTATCGTATGTAACTTTTGCATGAGTAATTACTTTCCCTAGTATTTTGGCATATCTTTGGTAGTGGATTTTGAGTTCATCATTTTTCCGATCCATTTGCCATACAATATATACAAATTCTTTAGTTTTACATGATTTTATTATGGCATCTGTAATCCAGTTTTTGTTTCATTTTTTAATATCTTTGCCTTTCTTTTTTTTGCCAATTCAACGCATTGTTTAATTTCAGTTAATAGTTTATCTATGGCTATGTTAGGATCATGCATTGATATTGTTTCATTCCAGTCTATTGGCTGTGCTATTTTTCTTAATTTTCTATAATCTAATATGATATTGGGTTCTTTACTTTCTATTTTCAATTTATCTATAGCAATAAAAATAGGATAATGGTCTGTTAATGAATGTTTTAATTTATATGTTTCCGTATTAAGGCTACTAGCTTTAATGAAAATATTATCAATACAAGATCCTTTACAATTTCTTATAGGTGGCCTTGTAGTTCTTACGAAACCAGGAAAATAGCCTTTGTCAAGGAAGTTGCAGAGAAATTCGTGACTAATAGTATCTGACTGTAATAAATCAATATTAAAGTCACCTATGAGTAAGTGATTTTTAATATTTCTCTTTTTATTTAAGAATTTGTTTAAGTCTAATATGAACTCATGAGACCTGTGCACAGCAGAAAATTCCATACTACGATTATCATTAAATCTAATATGTATATTTAATATTTTAATTTTTCCATATTCAATAATTTTAGTTTCATGTACAACATTCTTATGTATGAAGGTCATGACACCATCATTCTGATTTAATCTACTGTTATTGTAATAACTATAATATCCCTCTAAATCATGTATTTTATAATTTTCCTGTACAAAAGTTTCAGTGCACATGACAATTGGCTGGTTTCCTAGTTAAACTACGTAATATAATTTTCAATTTATCAAAATTTGCAGACATACTTCTTATATTTATATGCATAATGAGATCATTTTGTTGTTAATAGATTTGTTTAAATTGTTTATATTACCATAAGTTTTTTCTTCTCGAACTGTGTCTTTTTGTATTTTTTCAAGAAAGTCGAAATCCATATTTAACCAATTTTACTTTACTTTGTCTTTACTGTTCTATTTTTTTATTTTTTGTTGTTTGGATTATTGCTGTTGTGCTTGTTGTTGTTATAGTTCTTGTGGTGGTTGTTGTTGCTGTTGTTGTTACAGGGGCTGGTTTTCTTCTTTACTTGCAAGGAGAGTGCACACCCTCCAGGAAACGGATTTTCGCAGGCATTGGAGAATCGATTTCTGGTACCTAAAAATGAAGACCAGTGTGCCTAATTCCATTTCATAGCACCTTTTTCTTGAGATATGGGCAATCGCCTCTCAAATATCCTCTATTTCGCTAAAAAATGATATCTCTTCTATTGACTCACACATTGCAAGTATTTAAGATACGAAAACGAGGGAAAAAAATTATAAAATTAGACAGTAAAACTAAAATTTAAGCCCTGATTCGTTAAAAAATATTGATTTTTCAGGAAGTTACAAGCAATCAAAGATAGCGTACGAAAATGGTTAAAAATACGATCCATTTAATCGGTTAAAATCAAGACAAATTTTTAACCATTTTCGTACGCTATCTTTGATTGTTTGTAACTTCCTGAAAAATCAATATTTTTTAGCGAATCAGGGCTTAAATTTTAGCTTCTACGGCCTACTTTTATAATTTTGTCCACTCATTTTCGTATCTTAAATACTTGCAGTATGAGAGTCAATAGAAGAGATATAATTGTTTAGCGAAATAGAGAATATTTGAGATGAGACTGCCCATATCTCAAGAAAAAGGGCCTATGAGTTGGAATTAGGCACACTGGGCTTCATTTTTAGGTACCAGAAATCGACTTTCCAATGTCTGCGAAATCCGTTTCCCAGAGGGTGTGCACTCTTCTTGTAAGTTGAAGTCATTGATTTGAACATGGGACGAGGGAAAGTCCGGGTCAAGCCACGTCTCCGAGATAGCTATTATAAGCGGCTTGATATCCTCAATATATTTCATAACGACGTCACGCTTACGCCTTAATGAATTTATGTTCATATGGGAAACTGTGAGGTAATCAGTGCTGGGCGTTGAAGAAGTTGACAAAGTTACAGATGGATGAAAATGCCGTCAGATTAACTTGTTCAAATCAGACTGGGTTGAGATTGAAAGTACTTCAGAGTCAGAATTTTTTCGGGCAATAATCTGCTCGTTTCTAACCCAAATCCTTTCATAATGGCAAGTTTTTGCACGTTCTCTGACTAAACGTAACAATGTATGTTCTTCTTTGGCAAGGAAATCATTAAGAAATACTTTCTTACCTGCAAGGTCACGTAGATCAGGGAAGATGGTTACAACAGTGATGTTCTCTTTACGAATTTTCAGCGTCATAACCTCATTACACACTTGTACTGACTTGAACCGCAGGATGAATGAGAATGACTTAGGAGCAATTGCGCCGACGTTAGAAGTACCGGAACTCTCAGTGTTCTTAGTGCTATTAAGTTTCCTGATACTAATTAAATCACCTATGAATTGTGTGGCCCCGATGAAATTGAAAATGCGGGTGGCTATTTCCTATTTGCCTTTGAATGGGTAAGTCCGAAACTAGGATTTCAGCGGTTGACTCATGAGGTCGAGCATTTTGGACTGCACGCTGCTTAAGAGCCTCTAGTCGAGCGTCGACTTGACTGAATCGCTCGGATGTGGATCTAGCGACCTCGTTCAACCTGGATTCCAAGCCCATCATATGCGTCAACATGAACTCGTACATCCGAGACATCTTAGCATCGCTATCCAAATTGTTAAACCAGGACATTTCTTCGCATACTGCTGCTACCTGGGGATGTTGTGACCTTAACGGTAAGCTCACTGGGACTCCTACTGACTGGCAATGTTGTTGCGGCGCTGTCGACCCATTTGGGAAAGATAAGAGTAGTGTGTGGGGGTCGGATGGCAAACTATTACCACTGGCCGTATTCATGATGGAGAGCCTCGAAGCCTGGTACGAATTTGATAGCGAAGCTAAGCAGCACCCCCGAGTTGACTTAGTACCCAGGTACGCGCGCGCACAGCTCGGATGATACATCTTATTACACGACTCACATGTTGAAAAGTCTTTCTTAATAGTAGAGTTGCACTTTGCGCACTGGGGTATTTAATAACTAAAATAATAACAGCTAAATACTAAGTCATACACTTAAAAACACTTATAAAAGATACGAATTAAAAATGTTTACAATATTAAAAATAGGAATATAAACTTACAGAATTAAAATTAAAATTAAAATTAAAATTAAAATTTAAAATTATAGCCATGCCCAGTGGTAATTACTCGAACGCATACGGTACAATGGCAACAGCTGGTAAGGTAAATCACCAGAAAGTGACTGAGCACAGCGGCCTTTGTGGAACGTAGCGAGGGGGCACTCGGTTTATGCTCAAGCTACGCGAACACAGCTGCGCGTGACGAAGACTACCGAAATTGCTGACTCACTCAAATACTTCTCATGTAAAAACAGCTGTTAAAAGACGTGAGTGCACCAGCAGACGACGAAGAACAGCTGATTGACTTCTCACAACTGGAAGTGAATGGGCGATGAAGAAGCTGTGCATGTGCAGCGCAGATGATGTGGTGCAGCGCAAGTTCACGGAGAAAAGTAGGCATCGTCAGGGAGCGTGCAAACGGACGAAAGGCGAACTGTGCTGCCGAGCACCGAGAGGCGGCGTGCACGCATTCATTTCGACGGTGCGCGCACGCATTCATTTCGACGGTGCGCGCACGCTTATAGACGATGCATGACAGAGGACGAACGGTGCACATTTGCACCGTGAACGCCGTGCAAACGAGCCGAAGAAGTGAAGAACCAATCACACAGCGCGTTGACAGCTTAACGCGCTCACTCGACTTCGCACCACTTAACTCGCTACCATTTCCTCTCCATTGATTCATTTGCTTTGAAATTTTTATGACATTTTCTTGATGACTTTCCGCAACTTATAAGCTGAATAAGAAGTTCTTAAATATGTACAGAAACGAATAAGAGCTGTTTGAAAATGTAATTACCTGAATCTGGAGATATTATTTTCAACGAGAAAATTTGTGTTATGAATTTTCGATTTGTCGAATTTCAACTATTAGGTATTAAAATATATGAGTTAATGAAGGTCTTTACAAAGCTTTAGCACTGTAGGACAAATCGACAATTTATAACACAACTTTTCTCGCTGAAAAAATATTTAAAAATTCAGGTAATTACAATTTTGAATAATTCTTATTCGTTTCTGTACATGCTCAAGAACTTTTTATTAGTTTTATAAGTCGTAAAAGGCATTCCAAAAAATATAGTTATAATTTTAAAGCGAAAGAATCAATCGGAAGGAAATGACAGCGAGTAAATACGGTACGCCAAGTCGAAACGGCAAGTCGCTCAACGCCGTTTTCACTTCGTTTACGATTATAAGAATGTTTTCTCTATAAATTAAAACGTTATATCTAGTATTCAATTGTGTATTTCTTTTTACAAGATTACCTATTCGTTTCTTGATATACATTTCATATTATCGATATGTACTTCAATAAGGCAAAAGCCTGTAAAGATTAAAAGAATAGTGAAGCGAAGTAAATTATTACAAAACGTGAATATGGAAAACTTTGTTTTTTTATGGTATTATTTCAAGTAAGCGCTGTATTGAAATGTTTAATACGATTTTCTTATTTTATAATATATTAATCTTTATTGCTAATTCTTTTAAAACGATAATTAATTTTTAATAATAAAAAAATTAATTATATTCTTTCTGGCATTCACAACCTCGGCTACTATGGAATACGTTTACTAGGAGAGGTTACGGATTCCGGATTACGGATTTTGCTTAAACTTTGAGGTACGTTTCAATGCTAAAATATGAAAAATACTAGAATATTATACCTTAACGCTTTGAAAAACTTGAGTTATCGAGAGGTTTAGTTGTATTTCTTTTAAATGTAGCTTAACCTGCCGATAACTGAAGTTAATTATCAAAGCGTTAGGGTTTAACATTCCAGTATTTTTCATATTTTAGCATCTAAAATCATACCTCAAAATTTCAGCAAAATCCGTGATCCGGAATCCATAACTTCTCCTAGTTAGATGTAATTGTGTCTCTCTATTACTTTTACTTAACTTATACAGGTTACTTTAGAGTACAGTGGTGTTAAGGACGGTCTGCAGCCATTTTCGAGGATATAAAATATAAGGGTTGCTAACCCACGGGATCAAGCAACCATAGGTAATTTTGTATGTGAAACAGAACTATTTTCCATTTTGTTTCATTTCAAATTTTAAACTGAACCTGGGATATTTAAAAAAAAAAACGTTTTTGGAGATGAATTTGACGGGTACTTTTCATCCCTTTAATACGAAATGGGTCCCACAGAAAAAATTAGCTCGGACGCGAACGACAGGAGAGAAAAGCTCCTGCAGTTCCTCTCCACCACTAATCTGGACTTTCTGAATACGGAAGACAGACAGACAGACAGACAGACAGGCAGGTAGGCAGGCAGGCAGGCAGGCAGGCAAGCACGCACGCACGCACGCACGCACGCACGCACGCACGCACTTTTTCCAGCAGGGATACTTCAGCATATATTTCAGTATACTGTACCATATATATATATATATCAATACACCTTCAGCATTATTATACATACACGTCTATATCTATATATTTCATTGAATTTCATTCAACTTTGTATTTTATCTTGTGTTTTGTTAGTACTACAGACTGTAACTATTATATTATATCTTGTATCTATCGCGAAAACACACACACAGTCTGCTATTAACTACCTATGTAAAAATTTATGACTTATCAGTTAAGGAGAAAATTAATTTTCAGCTAAGACGGCGACAAAAAATAATATTTAATAATAATATACATGATACATTTATTTATTTAAAGTAAATATTTATAGTAGGACTAAACTCGATAACCGAATATGTAATGGGTCTAACATATGCTGTATAATATTCATTCAATTTAATGAGTAGTTTTTATATTTGCAAATTTAATAAGTATAATTTCTTCTAATACTATCTTATTATATATTATTGCCTTTTGTATCACAGGTATCTATATTTCGGAATAGCTATGAACGGTGAAGATAATGATACCATGTCTGTTACAAAAATTTTAAAAAAAATATTAAACATTATTCATGAGAACGGCTTCTTCGAAAATACATTAAATGTAAAAAAATGTTTTTTCGTGATGTAACGTTTTTGCGTATAACATCATAAAAACCAGACAGAAATATACATAAAATAGAATAAATCTATAACTAGATATAGGAGTATTTAACATCCAAAAGCAATATTGTTACCAATCAAAATACCTATGCAGGGTGGGAAAAAAGTACAGAAGACTCTGAAAATGTTGCCAAATTAGTGGACAAGATCAGGTCTTAGGTAATTTTTAACAAAGAATTTAATGATGACCAGGCATTGAACTTTGAACCTCACATTTCTTATAACTTGACTTTAATTATTTTCTTTTATTACTCATCCTACAAAATTTCTAGGAGTTTCTATACCTTTTGTTTATCTTGTATAACAACTCTATAGACTTTTATTAGTCTACTCGAAAACTAATGTCACGTCGAGTTCGACCGACGCGCCCCTAACTGTATAAGTATGAGTGTGTGTAGACTATCTAGATATATTTTTTCCTTCTGTAGGAGTTACCCACCGTCGCACAGTGATATTTTTCAGAAAATTATGTTAAAAAATCAGATGACTGCTCAATTTTAGACCGATCTCAATAAATTTTTTTTTTTAAATACTCATAATGGACAATACTTTCACGTATAACTGCTACTTTTATTGATTATTCGAAAAAACTATCCTAAGAGATATGAATTTGCGAAGGTAAATAATGTACTCATAATTATTCTAAAAACCATTTTAATAAACGTTATGCGTATAGTTATAAAATATTACTAAAATGAATGAAAAATTTTGAATTTATAAAGTTTAATTTAATTATGAAACATAATTTTCATTGATTCATACCTATTTAAGTGTCCTAAATAAGGACTCAGATGATTTTCAGTCTGTATGTAGGTATAATATATTTTCAAATGGATATATAAAATTTGTTTATGATCATATATAATTAAATCGTATAACACATAATTATTTCAACTTATTAGAGATTTCCTTCTTGAAGTAGGGTTGAATCACATTTTTCGCTCTAAAAATTGTCAGATATCTTTTCAGACTTATATTAACAGCTCATTTTTGTAAAGATATTGCTGGTTTAATAGTTTTAAAAAGTTTCGAATCTTCGTGAATCATTTACCTTCGCAAATTCATATCTCTTAGGATAATTTTTTTTCGAATAATCAATAAAAGTAGCAGTTATACATGAAAGTATTATCCATTACGAGTATTTAAAAAAAGAATTTATTGAGATTGGTCTAAAATTGAGCAGTCAGCTGATTTTTGAACAAAATTTTCTGAAAAATATCACTGTGCGTCGGGCAAACACCGAGCGCCTTTAATTCCTAGTGATGCATTTGTTAGCCATAGAAGATGGTCTGAGTATACCGACATATTAGTAATCCTAGAACGAGCTTAGCCTAGAGCACTGTAGGGCCGCTGACTATTTTGTTTTCTGTAGTCTTAGCAACCACGTCGAATTGCTCCTGATTTCACCCCCAAACTGAAGACCTCTCTTGATGACGTCATTTTGGGTATAAAAAGGATGGTTCACCGCAAATCGTGGCAGAAGCTTTTTGTTCTCTTAATTTGTAAGGCGAAGCCCTTGTCTATCGCTTATTCAATCTTTGAATTCGGACTTAGAAATATTTTGATATTGAACTATTCTGACTTAGAATATTTTCGCTTCGTACAATTGGAACTTAAAATAATTTTCGCTTAGTAAATTCTGACTTATAATTATTTCTAACGGAATTAAATCAAAATTATTGAGCATCTCTGATTGTAGTCTCGCGATTAATTGTTGATATTAAATCTCGACTACAATCAGTATTATTAAGTGTATTAACTTATATGCAATTAATAAACTTCAAATAATTGCATTCTTGAGTTCTTTACTTGCGAACTACCTATTCTTCCTATTCAAATCTCCCACTGCGCTTGGGTCCACTGTCGCCTTAAAGCTACGTCGGAGACGCTCAACCAATCGACAACCAGCAAAGTAAGTAACATTTGTAATTGCTATCTCTATTTCTTTCTCTGTTTATATGTTCGCTGTTGCTTGCCGCTTAATAAGATATTTGCGATTACGTTTATTACTTTAGTCCGACTAGCTAGTTTCACGCGTTCTTACTCCTGTGGTTATTACGTGCAGACGTAGACCAAAACTGGAACATACCGTATAGCGCTAGGTCGAGTAGTCCTGCAGTAAATCAAATAAATGACTATAATAATCCCATTAGACGTTGTAATTATTGCAAAAAAGATGGTCATTGGAAAATTGAATGTCAGGTATTAGAGAGAAAAATAAAGAAAGAGCGCTACGGGAGGTGGGAAACGCGAGCGTCCCCGTAGAGAAGCGCGCAGCCTGGGGGCAACCGGAGAGTGCGCGCTTAGAGTAACCGAAAGCGCAAATGAATTAATATTCGCAAAAAATCCATATTATTAAGTATAAATAGTAAGTCCCCGGTAGTAGAAATGGCTTTTGAAAACTATAATACTACACTCAAATATATGCGGGAGCAGGGTCGTCTTTGCTAAAAATTAGTAAAAATCTTATAAAGCCATTGTATTTGAGAATGAAGTCATCGAACTCAAAGGCATTACAAAAGAATCAATAAATTATTGCGAGAAAATACCTTTAATTTTCCGCGATATAACTTTGTATTTTCATTTGATACCTGACGATTTTCCTAGTAGAGAAGACGGGTTAATCGGAAGTGAAATGTTGAGAAAATATCGAGCAAAAATTAAATATGGGGAAAATACCTTTGAAATCGCATCGCATGTCATCACTTTAAGGTAAACTAGTAGTGTGAATATCGCGCGTCCGATAAACAAAGCGAGTGGAACATTGACACAAACCAAGCGGTGTACGGAGACCAAGGATATGTTACGGGGGGATGATCGCAAATCCGGAAATGCGAAAAATCTCGGCGTAGCTTCTCGTACGGTTAAATCCAGCATCGGATTAGGCGAGTGTAGCACTCGCAAAATTTATATCGTATCGCTTACTGTCCCGGAAAGTATGATTATTGATGATAGTGTTCCTCATGATGGGGTCCTCGAAAATTTTCAAATTAACTCTGAATCTGTATCGAATAGTAATATAGTTAAAGGCCAAAGTTTGAAGTTAGAATTCAAAAAAACCAATTGTTTAAAAGATAATATTTGTAAAAATAAAAATTAGAAATTAGAAGTTGAAAAAACCAACTGTTTGAAAAATAATATTTGTAAAAAAAAATCTGAAATTAGAATTTGAATAGGCCTATTGTTGGAAAAATAATATCTGTGAAAATAGAAATTTGAAATTAGAATTTGTAATATTCGAACATTTGAAAAGTATGAATTTGAAATTAGAAGAGGAAAAAATTAAATATTTGAACTGTAAAAACTATAAAAATAAAATTGTGAAAAGTAACTCTAGAAAAATTGGATATTGGAAAAATAATAGTAAAAAGAAAAATCGACTTTCTGCAAAAGAGCCGAATTTGAATTTTAAGCTACGTAAAAACGAAACTTTGAAAGCTAAAATTCGTGACTTTGTTGTAGAAAGTAAGTGTGACTTGAAAAATTATAAGCTTTTGGATAGCTATTTGCAAAGTAAAATTAGTAAAAACGCGCGCGTGAAAAACCTAACCAAGTCACGAAATTTAATTAATAATCGTGTTTTGGGAAAAGAAAAATTAGAAATAGATACGCTAGTTTGTCATAACGCTAGATTAAAAACAGCCAGCTGTAGAATAAAAAATAGGAAATGTTATAACAGAGAAAAAACATCTTTGTTATGCAACAAAGTAAGGAATTTTTTTAATAAAAATTGTAAAGGTAATCTTGTGAAACGACTAAAAATTATGAAAAATTTTTTGCGGAAAATAAGTAATTTTCTAAAGAATTTGAAAATAGCATTAGTTAGTAATTCTCAAGTAGAGAAATGTCGGAAAACTAAATTATTTAATACATGACTTTTTGCATCAATCCACGAGAATTTTCTAGTAGCTTGTCTATTTCAGAAATTGAATATCAATTTAGAAAAATTAATCTATTTAAATAATCAGAATAAACCATTGTTAACGAATTTATATGCTAGTATTCTATATATCTATAGATAATATGGTCAGTTCTCTGGTGAATCGAGAGGTCAACATTTTTTTTTCTTTTAAAATCACCTAAATCGCTTCATAACCATCCC
>JAWWEQ010046413.1:0-16563 GCA_035583055.1 Torymus tubicola | reverse complement strand
TCAAAATACATAAGGATATGATAATCAGTGTTCTGGGTTAGACCACTTTCTTTTTTTTGTGGGGCTGTGTTATCAATAAGATAAGATGAACTTATAGTAGAAATTCCTCGTGATCATAACTAGTAGGAAAGAAATTTAAGGAAAGAAATTTGAAAAGTTGAATTGTTTTATTCTTTGACGTTCCCTTTATGATAACTATTCACACCTCCTGCGTTATATTATCGTAGAAAATGTGACTTTCTTTATTACCTGCTTATGGATGATAGAGGGAACGTTACAATGTTAATTTGGACAGTAATATATTGCAATACAATTTATTTTATTAAATAATACTTATAAACTAATGTCGAATTATCAATTAAAAAAAATCAATTTTTTCAGAAATAAAGGAAAATCGTTTGCATTTGATCACTGCTTTTACTCTCTCAATCCAAAAGTAGAACATTTCGCTAGTCAAGAAATAGTCTTTGATGCCTTGGGTCGAGATATTTTAGATAATGCATTTCAAGGCTACAATGCTTGCATTTTTGCATATGGACAAACAGGTATGATACATAAATATTGCTTATATATGCAGGTACTCTCTTAACGATTTTTCATTACAGATTTGTATTTATAATATTTTGTAAAAACTAGAAGTCATACCAATCTCGGGTTGAGAAATAACAGTTGATAATAAAAAAAAATAACGAATCAGATCAAATTCCGTTTGCGCAGTATGCGTAGTTGATTACAAAAAGTGAGGGCTCAACACTTCATTTTTTTTCACAGTGTTTATTCTAAAGTATATAAGTAAAATAAAATGTGCAATTGTAGCTGCTATAACCTCTTAAAGTATAAATGTTAAATCTGTGAAGTTATATTTGAATATTTGCCATACTTTATATGAAAGAATTCAAAGAATATATTTTTTATATGATTCTGTAAACTAGTAGTTGATTATTATAATTGAATTAAGATACGCCACCATTTCCGCTGCTGCCCTTTGTTCAAATAGCTCAATATAAACTTCGCGCGCTTCCGTTTATACCGCGACTCTGTAGCGCAGCGGTGCTGCTCGATCGCTTAGTACACTACTGGCTGCCACGCTGCTTACCACGAGGTCTCCTCAATTCTACTTTAATCAAGAATAAACTATACCTATTTTGATTTAATCGTCGCCTAATTATTTTCCAATACACGCCTTCTTTTAATCCTTCATATTTTTACATGGTCCTTCAAGTCTGATTAAAGGTGAATCGTGACAGCCGGCTGCTTTCCGGAAACTTAGTCACTGGCTTTTCAATTTTCTGCGTAATAGACGTGAAAAGTGAGTGAAAGTGAGGTTAGGTGATTTCTGCCAGGTGTAACCTACCGACCTCCCCGACTCAACCACGACCCGAGTGTTGGCACCGAAGGAAAGAAATGAACGACCGTTAAAATCTACAGTGCAGTCAGTATACAACGACTATGGATTTTTCTGGCCACGCTTCTGTCTTTTGACAAATTTCGCACATGTAACTCGTTTATGCCAACGCTATCTAAAACATTTTGCTCGTCTATTTTGTTTTCTCTCTATTTTCACTTGCTTTGTATTGATTCATATACCTATAGATGTGCACATATATAGATTGTACCTTAAACTTCACAATTTAGAGCCTATACCATAAATTTCAATCATCCATAAACTAAAGTCCTTTTGGAGTCGCTTTCAGATCATCGATCATCGCAGCTGGGACTGTAGCTGTTTATCCTGCATCACCTGACATTCTAGCTGACTACGAGGGAAAAGGTCTGCTGATCAGCAGCATCGTTCAGCTATACTGCACACACAGTCTACACAGTTTGAACAGCATAGCACAAGGCTCTAGCAGACTTGACTAGCAGAGAACGAGCCCTACAAGCACAGGACATAGCCCAACGTCGTTGGATTTACTGTCGCCCTGTCTTCGTAGCCTGGATCCCCAGACGAATAGTTGCTAATGTCAAGTATTGAAGGTTTGAGCGCTCTACCTCAGCTTTGTCTACCTTCACTGCTACGTTGGTGGCTCAAAATAACTTCTATGATATAAGAGTGTTTCAAGATTATTGTTATTTGTTTTATTATTAGAGAAATCTTAAATTTAATTTGGAAAATTACACTGTTTTTAGACTCTGAATAGTCTGACGATAGAAGTGTAAC
The DNA here is from genome assembly GCA_035583055.1 of Torymus tubicola. Classification (NCBI taxonomy): domain Eukaryota; kingdom Metazoa; phylum Arthropoda; class Insecta; order Hymenoptera; family Torymidae; genus Torymus; species Torymus tubicola. The sequence goes on along the minus strand of JAWWEQ010046413.1, from coordinate 14,402 downwards.
ACAATTATTGTCTAGTCAAATATTTATTACAATCAGCGAAGATATAATCCTGTAGCTCGGCATGTATATTATTGAAGTTTAGAAATCTAGTCGTTCGGATTAGTTAATTTTGATTGTAATTTTTAATTGTTTTAGTTTGCGGATGAAGTAAAGATAAATTGAGATAAGTGAATATAAATAATCAAACTTAGTCGTTCGAGAAGTGTACAGCTATAGATTTAGTTTAAACTCTGAATTCTGTACATAACGTCGTTGTTAGACACAATAGAATCAGTCAGTTACCAGACTTGTACCCGTATTTCAGAGAATTCACGCCAAAGTAGATTAAGGTTTACCTTTATTTCTTCATTATCAGAGCGATATTATTTAATCACTAAAACCTTCTCAAATTAAATTTGTTAAAACCTTTCGCTTTCCTTTTTCTTGCCTAAGTCGTCAAAATTATTTCTACCTTTATCAACTTTAAAAAGAAAGGTAAAGCACAGGTGTCCAAAAACCCAGCGCTTACACGACTCCAGCAGCTGGAGACTTGTTATATGACTTTCAATCGGAATCATACCTTGATGCTATCGTATTTGTAGCCGACATTACAAAAATGTTCAGGCAAATTTTGCTCAACCCCAGAGACAGACATTTTCAGCTGATTTTATGGAGAGTAAATAACCTTCAGGAAGTATGTATTTTTCCTCAAAACTATAACGTACGGTTTGACCTGTTCACCGTACTTGGCTATTCCCGTGTTAATACAGCTAGTTTGAGACTTCGGCCACCTTTTCCCAATAGCCACGCCTATCATATTCGGAGAATCCTACGTCGATGACTTCATGTCAGAAGATCACACTATAGAGAAGACTCTGGATAAGCAAATACAGCTGATCGAGCTCCTCAAGCTAGGAGGATTTGAGTTGAGGAAGTGGGCATCCAATGCCCTTGAACTTGAAGAATGACTATCCCCTTATTATCACATAAGAGATGCTTGTATCTTTGATTCGCATACCTCTGCGTCTATACTAGGTTTGTCTTGGTCTCCTGACGAGGACTGCTTCCACTTCAAGATTACGCCACAATCTTTTGAACTTTCCAAACTAAAAAAAAGAACAGTATTATTTTTAACTGTCACGATTTTTGACCCAATGTGGTGGTTGGCCCCTAGCGTTATCACGGCCAAGATATTCATGCAGTCCTTGTGGCTACTTGAATGTAATTAGGAGGACTCCCTTCTATCACAGTACGCTGCGCTTTGAGCCAGCTGATAGAACAATCTACAATGTGTAACAGAGATTAAGATCCCTAGATGGATAGGCTACTCGACTACCGAGTCAAAAATAGAGTTACACGGTTTCGCAGACGCATCGTCGAAAGCATACCGAGCCGGTATTATATCTCAGAATTCTTAAATCAGACGGGGTAGTCGTTTCTTTTCAATGTAGTAAAATTCGAGTTGCACCGATTAAGACTATTAGTATTTCTCGGTTAGAGCTATGCCCAGCCCATCTTCTCTCAAGGCTCGCCAATCAGTATATTTCAACGATGCCTATCTCAAATATGATAGTTCATTTGTGGTCTTACTCGCTAGATGTTCTTTTTTAAATCAGAGAGCATCTTTCGAGATAGCAAACTTTTTTCGTGAATCAATGCGCTCTTATTCAGTCCTTGGTTCCGCAAGCTTATTGTGACCGTGTGAAATCAAAGAGTAACCCCGCTGATATCATCTCTCGGGTCTTGGAGCCAAAAGTCTTGGAAGTATATCAGTTTTGGTGGGCTGATTCCGCTTTTCTCTGTGAAAACGTTGAACTCTGGCAGACTAAAGCCGAATCCATTACAGTGGAACCCTTAGAGGTTCGCAGCTCAACACACATGATCGCTACGGAAGGAAAAGTGAGCCACCCCAGTTTTGATTCGTTTTTGTCGAAGAGGTTTTCTTCACTAGACAAGCTCCTTAGAGTCGCCGCTTATTGTGTGAGATTCATCGGCAAGCTCAGTGCAAAAGTGAGCCCCAAAATCGAAAAAAAAATCAACTTATTGAAACTTCAGTTTCTCAATCTAGATTTGGGCCAATGAAGCAATTTTGAAACCAATCGAAATAGCTAATGCTGAATTATTGCGGATTTTTCTGGTACATCGCAATAGTTTCTCTTCTGAGACTAAGTATCTTAAATACAATAAATCATTGAAAGACGTCAGTCTCACTAAATTGCATTCATTTTTAGACAGAGGACTGTTGCGACTTGGAGGACGACTACAGCACTCCGATTTGGACTACGATGAAAAGCATCAACTGATCGTACCTAGCAAGTGCTCTCTGAACGTGCTGCTCATACGGTCGGTACATCTGAAGACCCTATACGGCGGGACGCAGCTCACGCTCAGCACCCTTCCATCAAGATTTTGGATCATTAAGGGAAGACAAGTGGTAATAAACGTCCTTCTTAAATGTGTTGTTTGTCGTCGTTTCTCTGCAAAATCGCAGTATCAGTTGATGGGTAGCTTGCCTAAGGAGGGAGTTACCCCAGCTTATCCTTTCAAACGAGCAGGGATGGATTTCACTGGACCCTTCAGGCTATGGCTCCCCAAGTCCAGAGGAAAGGGCACAATAAAGAGCTATGTAGCCGTTTTTATTTGCTTAAGTACGAGAATAGTTCACTTGGAAGCCGTTGAAGACTACAGTACCGAAGCATTTATTGTAGTTTTCCAGAGGTTTATTGCATGCAGGGGTCATTGCTCCTTCCTCCTAAGTGACAGGGGTACCAATATTGTTGGAGCGGCCGCAGAGCTGAGACGGCTGTTTGTTAGCGCATCTCTAGAATTTCAGAGCATAGTACTAATCCTCGTCAACCAGGGTACTGAATGAAATGTCGTAACTTTCATTGAGTTTTATACGTTATCATGTCAAGTTGTATGTTGCCTCAACTCTCGACCTCTCACTCCTTTTTCTGATATTTCTTCCGATTTTGACGTGTTCACTCTGTCTCATTTTCTGATTCAACGACCTTCACTTAGACTGCCAGAACCTTCTCTGTGAACTAGTAGATGCTCCCTTGGAAAACGATGGCAATGGATTACTCAAATGTCTCATCAGTTCTGGGAGAGATGACCCGGAGACTACCCCAAGGCCCTTCCAAAAAGAAACAAGTTGTTGAAGCCTTCCCGCTCAATTACACTAGGCGACGTCGTTTTTCTACGTGACGAACTTCAATCATCCGCCCGCTGGCCTTTAGCTCTGGTTACCCGCGTTCACCCAGGTCAAGATGGCTTCGTACGAGCTGTGGAGGTCAAGACGGAAAAATCCACATACACTAGACCTGTAGTGGAGTTAATTCTACTACTGACCGCTCATTAACAAGAAGACTTGTGATATAGTTGGAAATTAAGTAATATAAGTGACATTTAGTGACTACCGAAAATAAAATTTAATTCTATTCCTATCCTTTATATTTTTTAATTTTTAAACTTCTTATTATATCTTGGTTATAACCTTAGTTATTTCTAGCGAACCGCGTATTGTAGACCTGCGTGAACACTGTAGTTACGTTTTTAAAAGACGTTAGTTCTATTCGTTCTATCAGTACTATTCCTATCTCGGAGTAATTTCTGCGCGTTATCAAGTTTAAAAACATGGGTCTTTACCCACTTTTTGATTTTCAAGAGGAAAACCTCATGTACAGATTGTTTGGATAACTCAACTCCTTTTAAATATATATAGACTTTGCTTCTCGTAATGTAAGAATTATTTTGTAATAATTAGATTTCACTCGCCGTAAGGAGTCAAACCTCTCAGGCAATTTATTCTTTGTTAATGTTCTATTCATTTAACTGTTATTCACCGATTCCAGTGGAATATTCCTTCCGAATACTCACTGAAATGTTTGCTATCAGTATTACTATTGTTAATTTTCTTTTGATCTCTTATTTAACACATGAATATTATGGTGGCTGTATGGCCAAATAGCTCAATTTAAATTTCGCACGCTTCCATTTATACCGCGACTCTGCAGTGCAGCGGCACTGCTCGACCGGTTAGTTCACTACCGGTTGCCATGCTGTTTATCCCGAGGTCTCCGCAATTCTACTTTAATCAAGAATAAACTATACCTATTTTGCTCTATAAATAAGGTTTTTTATTGTAACACGTCAACTCTTTTTTCCTTTCTCTTCACACTAAACGATTTTTTTTATATTTTACACGAGTAATTTATTAATTAAAGATTTTCAATATAATTAATATTTATAATTAATAATTCAATATATATACAAAGGAATACGCGAGGCGTGGAAATTTGGAAAGCATACGCGCAGGAAGAAGCTCGCAGAGAAAAGAGAGACCTAATAAAGCTAATGTGCGTTCAATCACCGGTGAGCAGATGGAGGCGCGCCTACGTAAATTAGAGAAAGAACTAGTAGTAGCACGCGAGAACGAACGCCGAGCTAGAGATCGCCGAAAATTCGGACTAGTGTGTGAGCAAGGCGACGAGTCTATTAGTGAGTCCGTTGTTAGCGATTCAGAATAGGAAGTTGTACGTAGACGCGTTCGTAAAGGAAATAGACGAAATAACGAACAGAGTAGGCGGAGCGATGAGAGACGCTCATCATCTACGTCGACCGAATGAAGATTAAGCTTCAGGTAGACTCCTCGTCTGAAAGCGACCGTGAAAGAGTTACACGTAGATCGTATAAGCGCCGGAACAATAAGTCTTACGACGAATGTATGTAAGCGGGGCATTTAGTAAAGAATTGGGGGCTAAAGTTTAATGGTGGCGAGCTGTCCAACTGTAAGTCAGGGAACCGCGTGAGCGACGACACAATGCTGAGCGAGTTGCCGAGCGTATTCACGAGCTAGGCGACAACGTAGTTTGATCTCGGTAAAGATCATATTCGCACGTGGAGAGCGTTCGAGAAAGCTTTTCATCATAGGTATTATAGGCATATAGATGAATATGATCATCACGATCTACTTAGTTAGCTGCACCGCCGAACGCAGGCGTAAGGGGAACTGATAGGGAGCTTCTAAGTTAAGTTTCGCTTGATAGTATGACTATTTAAAAAGCCGCCTAGTTACGATCGCGATAGATCTACTTTTCTGTGCAACATACGATTGAGAACTATAAAATTGTCAAAGATTACAACAAAAAATTTTGTATGTGCACATAAAATACGCACTCTTATAGCGTATATATTCATTTTTGCAAATAGATATTATATAGGCAAGTATTACATAACGATGATTTATATTTCATAAATTTTTATTCTATAATAGTGCTCTACATAATTCTAATTATTTTTTCTGTAATGAAACATATAATAAAATTTTGAAGTTCTCATTCGTATGTTCCACAGAAAAGTAGGTGTGAACATATGAGATATGAAAACGAAGCGTTAGAAAAAGTTGATATCCGTTACCCATAATTTTATTACGGCTGAATTTTCTTTAGTTTTTAAAAAAAGTTACGCAATATAGATCATTCGAGGGGAACGGATATTGATAGGTAATCGCAATACCTGCAAGAATCGCTTAATGGAAAATTTTTTTATCGATTTCAATTTCCAATTACGAATTTTTACCACATTTCATCTCATTGAGCCCACTGTTATATATGATTGTAAAAAAAGAAAATAAAAGTGGAGATTACAAGATCTACATTGCTTTTTTCAGAATAAAAAAATATTAAATGTATCAAAAGTTATGAAAGCTTAAAGTTAAGAAACAAAAATTGATAAATTGGCAAGCTTTCATTTCGTACTTATTTTGATGCATTTGCGTTACTTAACTTTAAACTTTCATAACTTTTGATATATTTAATATTTTTTAATTCCAAAAAAAGCAACGTTAAACTTGTAATATCAAGTTTTATTTTCTTTTTTTACAATTATATATAAGAACTTTCTAGCTTAACCAATAAACAAATAAAACAGAGAATTTTTTTCAGTATTTCTTTCAAATTCAGCTAAACTTGTCGATAACTCAAGTTTATTAAAGCGTTAGGGTCTAATATGCTAGCATTCTTCATATTTTAACATCTAAAAATATACCTCAAAGTTTGAGCAAAATCTGACATCCGGAGTTCGTGACCTCTCCTAGTAAGTCATACAAATAAAATCAGTTTGTCATTAATATAAATCGTCAATAAAGTGCGCACTGTTGTAAAAAAATAAAAATCAAATCTGTTCGTCAATAATTAAAATCCTACAGAAAATAATGTAGACTCATTCTCGCGCTCATACATACAATAAATACACTCACTCTTTTAAAACTAGTATATGGGACAGAACAAAGTTTATAAATATTACAAGGAAATAAATACGTAATAAAATAATTATTGTCCCGATAATGTGTGTTGCAGATTAGTCGAGCGTTATTAGATGTTCCCACACTCCTGTTCGGAATCTGCTCTATCTAGGCAGATTTCTTATTGTTCAGGGAAGCCTGTTTTACATACGCGCTCCGTATACATAAAAGGAGTGATAACCTTTAGTTGTGCGCGTATGTGGAATGGCCAATTCCTTCACCTCGCCTCTACAGGGTCTCCGCTGGATATGTTTTTAAAAATTGTCGAATAGTTATAATGGCACACGCATATGAATGATTTTGTACAAAATGAGACTCGCGAAATATTCCCTACGATTGACGATTTTCATCCAGCCGAGTTTGTCCCTATAGAGCGTGATGTGTTCATCACCCCTGGCACCTGTTACGTATCTGACACATGCATAGTGTAAACGTTGCAGTCGTGCTCTTGCATTGATACGTCAAGGTGAACAACTTTGCAGTAGTGAAGATGGGGGTATAGTAGTGCTTCTGCGAGTCTTTTGCGTAGAGCCTCGATGGTGTACTTCTTAAAGAATCGCAATCTGTAGAATATCCTATTAAATTTTTTAGTTACTGCATTAAAGTTCGGCTCCTAAGTTAATGTAGAATCTAGTACAACACTAAGACTTACGACTGTGTCGGAAAATGGCACGACAATATCCCTCCCAACATGTTAATAGTTTTGGAAGTACCAAAAACTATTGTTTTCGTTTTTTCGGCGTTCAGAAAAGATGGGCACGATCGGCCCAATCCGACATGGATACTGCTACTCTGCTAAGCAACTGTATTTCCCTGTTTAGGTTGTCCTTATTAACTTGTATATAGATTTGCAGGTCGTCAGCGGATAGTATATAATTAATCGAAGGGCTATCAAATGCCTCTCGGATATCGTCAATATATAAGGTGAATAATAAGGGACCCAGGACTGAACCCTATGGTACGTCTAAATTGGTATCAATCCAATCCGATCGATCACCGGTTCTGGCCTTCACTAGTTGTTTCCTTTTCACGACATAGGAACTGAGCCCAGTAAGTGCAGCACTAGAGAACCCCTTAAGTCTTAATTTTTCAAGAAGTCTTGATGGAGAAATTTTGTCAAACGCCTTTAAAAAGTCAAACTGCAGAAGCACTGTCATTAATTTGTTGTCAATGCTGGTTCGTATATCGTCAGTTAATTTAATAAGATCAGTTTGGGTAGAACTACGCGATCTAAAGCCCGTTTGTCGTGGATCAAGCAGTTTATTAATTGTTAGGTACTTGAACATTTGTTCATGAACGAGTTTCGCAAGAACCTTTGAGAGGAAGCCCAGTAGAGCTATCGGACGAAAGTTGGTCGTAGCGGATGGTATTGCAAGCTTTTTTAATGACATCACAAGTGCTTCCTTCCACGAGGATGAATAGATGTTATCTTTTTAGGGATGAGTTGAACAGCAAAACGAGATATTTGCCTGTGACTGGGATGCATTTGATCATGATACCATGTGGTATGCCATCCACGCTCATTGCCTGAGAAGAGAAGTGGGAAATGGCCAAAATTACATCATTCAGACTCACTGGTTTGAAAGAAATTCTATTTTCTTCCGCGGCATTGATTACATTGATGTAGTTTCTGTTGTCTTCGTGAGGAGAGACGGATACCCCAGCAAAATGTCTATTCAAATCATCTAATGAATAGCCGTTCAAGTCATCCTTGGTTCTTGGAAGAAGCCCGAGACCATGCAGCTCCTTATAAATGCTCTTGGGATCGGGTGCATTTGAGAGCTTATTATAGTAATAACTTGTCCTTGCGTCATTTGTTCCTGCTTGTGCTTCTTTACGTAGTGCGATAAAGTTCTCGAGAAAGTTTTTGTTACCTGTCCTGCGGTAGCGTCGATACGTAGCGCCCCTTTTTTATACAATCGTATTAAATCTTAATAAATCTGCATCTACCCATGGAAATCTTCCTTTGTGAGGAATAATCTCTGTGAGTGGCACCAGTTGCTCGATTGCTTTCTGTAAATTACTATTAAAGCAGTGTAAAAGGGCGTCAGGTTCATTTGTTGTACCATCCGAGAACGAGGACCACTCAATTCTCCAGGTAATTTTGTGGATCTATAGGATTGATGCTTTTATAGTCCCTGTATTTGCCTGGTCCGATTCTGCATACGTCGGTGAAGATATCAATGCATCAATAATATTATAACGGTTGTGATAGGTCGTCGGTCTCGTGCAGGCTTCGAGAACTTCATCGTTATCGTCAATAAGTATAGCGTCAATGCATGTGGTCGACATGTGGATGATTGGATTGTGCTGGATAATTTATAGCGATAGTTCTCAAGCAAGTCTGCGTACGAAATTAGCGTCGTAACAGTCGTTGAGTAGGTCAGCATTCCATTTCTCCCATTATAATTTTTTGACTGTAATCGTATCTGTGCGTCCGTAATTGTTGCAAAAAGTTATTGTTGTAAAAAGATACTTCTGGTGGTCGATAGACGATCCACATAAATATTGGAGGTTTACTCCCGCGTTGCACCATGCACATAAGATATTCAGGTACATCTGGTTTCCCAGGACCTGTTTTATTAGAATTATCTATTTGAATTATCTTGTATGTTTTACGCACGTAAAGAGCAACACCACCCCCATGTATGTTTCGGTCTTGCCGGAGTACATTGAAACCGTCATCTTCAATTAGATCGGTTGCTGTCTGGTCCAAGCTACGATCTCGTCACCCCAAACAAATGATAAGAGGCTCCACTTTTTAGGAACTCGCGGAATTCTCCAATATGATTCTAGAGAGGTCGCATTAAGGAAACTCACCTTGAAGCCTTTGCTTCCCTCATTTGACTCTCCAGTTTAAGAAGCTGCTAGTCAATCGTTCCGGACATCAATGTTGCCCAATTTGGCGATCGCGTGAAGATCCGTCACAGTTGAAAATGGGTAAGCTTTTTTTCTCTCTCTCTATTTTTAACGAAAAAACGGCCACGCCAGACGTACTTGAAACCTTCTTCGCAATATTCTTTAGCTGAGTGAACATTTTATATTTGTCGCTATTAAGATATTCATTAATAAATATATGGGACTCTTTCAGCAATTTAATATTATTTTGACCTAGAGGAGAGAGATCGATAACGGACGTCGTGAACCGTGTGAATTTACTTTTAGATTTCATAATCGATTCAACTGTAGCGGAGTTACTGTTCGAAGGTTTGTTATTATTGCACATTTTTTTTTTTTTTGCACCCAATGCAATGCGGGTATCTCAGTTTGGTTACGGTTTAACTGAGATGATATCTTCATTTCGCAGCTCGGAGTGTACGATGCGGAGAGCAACAATGGCCACCATATGCGGGTCCACATTACTGTCGCATTGCATGTTCAATATCTAGCAATAGAAGTAAATGCTTGAACATAGGTTGACTAGTCGGGCTCGGTTTGTTTGTCATAGTTTCAGGGTTTTGAGTCATTCGAGAGATTTTGATTTTCTAATATGTGCTTGTTAGACTGTACAATTCTTTCGACTCTTGTTAATTTAGTACTTAATTCATCTACTTTTTGACGTAAAACTTCATTTTCTGTGATAAGAAGTGAGTAAGATTTGTGTAACTCCTTTAACTGCGACGTTTTCTCATTAAACTTTTGCCGAAATTTGTTAAAATTCGACTGAATACTCGCCACTGCAGTGTTTATGGCTGATTTAACACCCAGTGCATTGAGTATAACGTCGAACTTTTCCGAAATTTCAGCTTTTGTCTCAAGCTCTCTTAAACTCTTATCAATATTAATGGTCGTATTATTCGCGTAGCTAACGAGTGTGTGAATAAAAACATGAAGAAAAACGCGTTCATGTTGCCGAATATGTTTAGATAGGTTGCGCAACGCGAAGTTTACACGCATGCTGTTTGGGTTAGCGAACGCGCCGGCGACATTTCAGCGTTTGATCGACGCGTTATTCAGGCCAGAGTTCGAGCAATACGTTTTCGGATACTTCGACGATATAATAGTAGTGTCAGAAACTTTCGTGTGGTTAGAGTTAGTGCTACAGAAAATAACGGGAGTGAGCTTGGTGGTTCGAAGACGCAAATGTGAGATTTGCTGCGAGCGAGTGACTCATTTGGGGTTTCTACTGAATCGCGAGGGGTTAAGATCAAATCCAGACCGACTTGCGCCCATGCTTAATTTTCCAACGCTGAAGAATTTTAAATAGTTAAAATCATTCTTAGTACAATTGCTTGGTACGCGCGTTTTATTAAGAATTTCGCTGAAATTGTAGTGTAGTGTACCGATCGCCAAGTTATTGTGTAAAGGGCAATAATGCGTGTGGTGAGACGAATAGACAGACGCATTCGAAAAGCTTAATGTGTAGATTGATGGATGAGGTTTAGTGGGCAAGGCTCCAGATAAGACGCACGTTAGGGTAATTAACAAAACGTGTTTATTGGGTGAGTAGTTAAATACACGAACGTAACAAACGACTCTATTGGTCAACGAAAATCATCCGAGGCATTGTCTTCGTCACGATACAATTAGCTGTCGAGTATGTGTCAGAGAATATGTGTAGGTTGTCGAAGCGAGCACGGTAAACCCAACCCAACCCAACCCAAACATTCCGCCAACCTCGCTTTCTAATAAAAAATGGTTACAATTTAATAAAGACCTACCCAAAACTCGTGACAAATTAAGAATAGGGACGCACGTAACATTAAAACCTAACCCCTGAATTTAAGCTAATAAAGTTTTATGCGCAGGTACTTAAAACTAACATTGCATATACATAGTATGGAATAGATTCTACTTAAGTTACAAATCACTTAAAGTAGGCTATTATTGATCGGGTGCGAAGTAGACGTCTCTGCAGCAGCACTCAGCAGCTTCACTAACTTGCTGACAGGTCAACGTAAGATCGTCGTAGAGGTAGGAGACAATGCATACCAAACAGTCCGAGCCCGGAAAAATTTATACTACGCCAGCCAGAGGCCATCCAGTAGGGGCAGTGGCTTCTCGTTGAACGAGCACCACGTGGCCGACCTCAAAGGATGGAAGTGATCCTTCCATTTCGATCTTTTTTGTAGCTGTTGGAGGTAATCTGAAGACCAACAATCCCAGGACCTATGCGCGAAATGTTGCATCCGTTTTCATCGCTGTAGCGAAAGAATCATCTCGTTCGTGCGTCTGCTTTCTGCAAAAAGAAAAGTCGTTTCACCTATCAAAGTTTGCGGGCATCAGAACTGGTGAGTCAGAGACATCCTCAGTTAAAGGAACAAACGGTCGCGAGTTAAGGCACGCGTCGACTTGACACAATAATGTAGCGAATTCCTCGTATGAGGATCGATTCGCCAATGATCCGTTTTAAATAATACTTAGTGGATCTCACAGCCGATTCCCAAATGACACCGAAGTGAGGAGCATCGGGAGGTTTAAAAGATCAGATAGTACCGTCGAGTTCAAGGTCTTGCGTAACTGAGAAGCTGAATGAAAACCCGGCGGAGTGCATTCAACGTAACTCGGCATTCGTACCAATAAAGTTAGTGCCCTGGTCGCTAGGGAGGCTTAGGCAGGGGTCACTGCGAGATATGAAACGCCTACGATACGAAGCAACGTGGAAAAAAATGATTTGAAAGCAAAAACTATTGTGATAAGCTCAATATCAGAGAAGCAGTTAGAATACATCCGAGAGTGCAACACTACATTTGAGATAATGGAGAAATTCAAAACTATGTAGTCAACAAAATCTGCAGCTTTACAGATTGTATGTAGAGGGAAATTAGAGGATGTAAAATTAAAAAATTATGAAGAAATAGAAGATTTTTTCGCTGATTTTGAACAAAATTGTAACAAACTTAAAGCTGGTGGAGGATCTCTCAGCGAGCCCGAATAATTGAGGTATTTAATTAAAGCCTTGCCATTGAACTATAGTTATATTGGTGATTTTATTGATTTAATCCCCGAAAATCGGAGAACGGTGGATTATGTGAAATCGAAAATTCTAGAAAAAAATATGTTTAAGCCCAAAACAGACAATAAAAGGAACGCGAGCACGTTCAACACAAAAGTGCGAAGTAACTGCCATAACTGTGGTAGACAAGGTCATTACATGAAAGACTGCTGGAGACCTTCGCAGGCGTATCAAAATCAAAATCAGAACATGGACGAGCAGTCGAATCAACAACAAACGTTCTCACATAACAGAGGCAGAAGTCAACGAGGATTACGAGGGAGACAGCGAGGCAACTCAAGGGGCAGCTCTTACCGCGGTCAAGAACGAGGCAAAGCAGCGAGCTCACAAGGCGGAAAAACAAGCCAAGCCAACGATGATATTTCGGCGGGAACTTGGCTGATAGAGGTCAAACACGCAAAAGTGAATCAGGTAAACGCAAATCAAGCAACGAATGAAAATCAGATAAACTGGTTACTGGACAGTGAATGCACTGACCATATTATAAACGATGCTAGATATTTTGAAAAGTCTGTTGTATTAACTAAACCGATTGATGTGAAAATGCCAGATAGCAAAAATTTAAAAGCTTCTAAGTTATGAAAATTAAGAACTTATTTTAAAATTATTATGGAACTTATTATGGAAAAGAGGAAATTGTTTTAAAAAACGTCTATTATGTAAATGGAATAAGTAAAAATCTATTAAGTTTTTCAAAAATTACAGTAAATAACACTATTGTATCTAGAGATCAAAATGCAAAAATTTACGATAAAAATCGAAGATTAGTAGCAGTAGCTGATAAAGTAAATGACCTATACGTAATGAAAAGTTTTATTTATAAAATGGAAAAAGATATTTTTGCAAACACTGTGAAACTAACGAATAAAGAAAAATGGCATAGAGCACTGGGCCATATAAATTTCCAATATTTAAGTAAATTAGTTGACGAAAAATTACTTGACGGTTTACCAGAAAAACTAGAAAAAAATGTAATGAAATGCGCAAACGGTATAAAAAGTAAGATGGCTAATGTACCATTTCAAAATAAGAGAAACCGTGCAAATGAAAATTTAGAATTGATTCATACAGATCTCGACGGTCCACATAGTACGTCCACAGGTTATGGTGGCGAAAAGTATTTTAAGTTTCATCGATGATTATAGTAAATGTAGCAGAATTTATTGCATTAAAAGTAAAGTCGATGTAGCTGATTGTTTTTAAGATTACGTAAATTTAGTCGAAAATCAATTAAACAAAAGAATTAAAAAAATACGCTGTGATAACGGAAAGGAATATTTAAATCATAAAATTTACAAACTCGTAAAAGACAAAGGAATCGATTTTTTACCTTGCGCATCTTATGTCCATGAATTAAATGGAATGGCAGAAAGATTTAATAGAGCCACCATGGATATGGGCAGATGTTTACAATCAGAGGCTAAAATACATGCAAAATATTGGCCAGAAAAAAAGGAAGCGGTATTTTATCTAAAAAATCGTACAATAGCCAACACAGTAGAAAACAAAACTCCCTTTGAAATATTTTTTAATAAAAAACCAAATGTAGAAAATTTAAAAATCTATGGTAGTCTAGTTTTTGTTAGAAATCCCGAAGTAAAAAGAAATCGTAAATAGGATAATAAATCTAACATAGGAAAATTGGTAGCCTATAATCATGACATTTACAGAGTTCTAATTGATAATAAAATAACTAGTGCAAGACACGTAGAAATAATTGAAGAAGATACTGAATTAATTTATTTAGAAGAAACTGATACTGATGAAGTTACAGAACTAGAGTTAGATATCGAAAATGAACATGTAAAAGGAACTATTGAGAAAGAAAGTAATAATAACGATAATGAAGTTAACGATATTATAAATAACGATGATACAAGTATTGAAAATGAAAATACAAATGGAAATTTAAATAATGTACCTATAGAACAAAATAAAAACTTACCAGTCAAAAGAACATCAAATCGAAAGAAATGTCCCGTTCAGAGGTACGGTCATTTATTTATTTATCCAGAGTAAATTGCAATAGAGTACATTACATTACAGTAACCCTGCCGAGGAAAATATATTTCCTGTTTGCAGGTCCATTGTATAAAACATCTTTATTTTCTTTATTAACATTATAATAATATTCATTTAAAACAGTAATAAGTATATATGTTA
>JAWWEQ010046402.1:0-16567 GCA_035583055.1 Torymus tubicola | reverse complement strand
CAAAGTATCTGTATAAATCCCAGAATGGGCAAAGATCATTTTCTAACCTAAAAAAATTCATTAAGGTTTTGATTTTCGAGAACGTCAACACAACAACGTGGCTGCTGGACTCCGGCGCAACGTCACATATGAGCGGAAACAAGATGCTTTTCAGCGACTACGTTCGTCTGAAGGACGCAATACCGATTAACCTAGGCGATGGGCCTCTTGTTTACGGAACAGGTAGAGGTAATTTAGAAATAGAAGCGTATGATGGAAACCGTTAGGTAAATAAATACTTAAAACACGTTCTGCAATACCGGGTATTAAATTCAATTTGTTTTCAATGGGCACTACACTTGCCAAAGAAATTCGATGCGAGTGGATAAATTTGAAATGCATATTTTATAAAGATAATAAAACTGTAGCTTGAGCCGAAAGATCTAATAAGAAAGAATTGTTTAGGATGAAATTTGAAATAAGAAAATATATAGAAAATATTGAAAAATGTAATTTTATAAGTACAACTGAAAATGAAAATGCTAATTTTAAGAGTAACTGTAGAGATAAGTTCAGTAACGAGCGCTTGGCGCATCAAAACATTGAACATGTAAAAAGATTTTTAGCTCAAAATAACATTAAAGTAAATGATTCAGTTGATTTTGCAATACGTGTGTATTAGGTAAAATGCACCGTTTACCGTTTTCTCAGAGTAAATTCAAAACTACGAGAGTTGGTAAATTGATTCATGCCGATCTATGCGGGCCCATGGAAACAGACTCGTTAGGAAATTCAAAATACTTTTTTCTATTAAAAGATGATTATTCCAGTTTTGTAAAAATCTATTTTATTAAACATAAAAGTGAGGTAAAACATTGTTGTGAAAATTTTATTTTAAGAATAGAAAAAGAAACCGGCAAAAAGATGAACGTTTTACGAACGGATATTGATTTAGAATTTATTAATAAAGAGATGATAGAGTTAACAAACAAACATGGAATTAAATACGAGCGTAGGGTAAATTATACTTCGGAACAAAACGGAAAAGCAGAAAGAGAAAATAGGACCCTTATAGAAGCGGCATGAATTCTAATAAGAAGTTCCTTAAATAAGAATTTATGGGCAGAAGCTATCAATTCAGTTGCGTATATTTTAAACAGAACAAGTAAAACACCTTTGAAATCTGGTTTAATAGAAAAGCAAATTTTAGACATTTACGGGTGACAGGAACATGTGTGTACATGCATATTCCAAAACAGAGAAGACGTAAATGGGACGCGGAAGCTAAATCTGGTATTTTAGTGGTATATGATGAAAATGTGAAAGCGTATAAAATACTAATTTCAGAAACAAATAAAATTGATTTACATAGAGATGTAATTTTTCAAAATGTATCGGAGATTTTAAATGTGAAAATTGACTTGAAAAGTGCATAAAGACATGTATTGTTATTTTAAAATCATAGATAACTACGAGAACGCGCACGAAAATGTTAATTGTAATCCAGATTTAAACAATCATGATAATGTAGTTAAGAACGCTATAAATGAAAATTTAATTGAATTTAATGAAAACGAAGAATTAAATCAAAACCAAAATGAAAATGATGAAATAAATCCAAATATACTAGAGGAAAATTTGATGAATGAGAATGAAAATCCAATTTTGTTAAATAATAATGATAATGACATTGTAAATGAAAATCCAATAGAAAATAGACTGCGTAACAGACAAAATATTAATGTACCTCACAGATATGGCCACCCACTGTATTTAAATAATAATATAGATATTGAAGAATTGTTTATTTCTCAGACAAGTGAGCCTATTACACATAATGATGCGTTGAATAGCGACGATGCTTTAAAATGGCAAAAAGCCTTACAAGGTCAAAGCCATAGCATTGTTCGTTTATCTGTTCATTTATCTGAACAAAAATCGATAATTATTGATGATATAAATGTTAAGTAGGTGTAGCAGCTGCATTAAGGGTTCATACCACTTTACACGCTTAAAATTTAAGCTAATTTATGATTTTTTTTTTATAGTTTCTATAATAGATATCGATATGAATCTTTTTGA
Source organism: Torymus tubicola (assembly GCA_035583055.1). Classification (NCBI taxonomy): domain Eukaryota; kingdom Metazoa; phylum Arthropoda; class Insecta; order Hymenoptera; family Torymidae; genus Torymus; species Torymus tubicola. The sequence continues at coordinate 14,506 of JAWWEQ010046402.1, read as the reverse complement.
GTTTAATAAAGGCACCCTTAAGGTATAGGAAACAGTTTTTTTTTAAATTTTACATTGTTTATTTATGTACAACTGTAACAACCGTTGAGCGTCTCTATAAAACAAATGTTGATGGCGTGCGTGATTTTGAAGCGAGAAATCATCGGAAATACAAAATTCAAAAAATTTAGATTTAGTAGAACTGTGGCTATCGCCGGATCTAGGATAATTATGTTTCATATAAAAATAACAAAATGCCGGCTGTTTAAAAAAATCGTTTCGAAAAATCGTGTTTATTTGCTTCTTTTTTCAGTTGATAAATATAGTTAAAATGGAAAACGTAATCCTAGTTCCGGCGATAGCCATACATGTGACAAAGACGTGGTTAAAATATTGTATTGATCGGTTGTATACTTTTTGAGAAATCGTGTATGTCAACCGGAAAAAAGTGGTTTTGAGACAAACGCATTTAAAGTTTGAAGGCGCGACCCGCACGCCGTAGAGTCCGCTGCACTAAAATCGACAAAACACAAACTTGTAGTGATCAGATCGTTTTTAAATTTTTACTCAGCATTTTTAATGTTTTCCTTTCGAAATCCATTAAAAAAATATCGATTTTTTAAAAATGATAAAGTGGTATGAACCCTTAAATCGATCGAGCATATTATTTGCTTATCTTGACTTAAATAGAAGTGATCCTGATGCGAGCCAATATAACTCTAAAAATTTTGGGGTGTCTCAATTTCAAGGTCAAATACATTATTTTTTATTAATTTATCAATATCATTGTGTAGTACTAATCATTCAGTTAATGTATCTTAAAGAAGAAACAATAATCGTGAGATAACTAAAAATTTTAATTTAATATATCTTCAAGAAAAAAAGTTATATTCAGATAATTTAAAATGATTTATGTAGGGCATGATTAGTACTACACAATAACATTGATAAATTAATAAAAAATTAAAAAATTAATAATAATGTATTTGACCTTGAAATTGAGACACCCCGAAATTTTTAGAGTTATAGGTATCTCAAAATCCTGAGGTGATAGACTAAAATTAAGGTCATATTTGAGATCAGCACATAAAAATACGTAATGCTATAATAGTCAGTGCTCTGGGTCTGACCACTTTCTTTTTTTGTGGCTATATTATGTTTACCAACAGCATAATGAAAATAGAAATAAAATTTTTGGATGGTGTAAACGACAATCTCGCTTCAATTGTATTGGGCGTATGTATTCATGAGTAAATCCAAGTAAAATAGAGTTATTTCGTTGCAGATTACTTTTATTACATCGTAAGGGAGCAACGAGGTTTAGTAATTTAATGACGGTAAATGGTGTTCAGTATCAGATATTTTCAGAAACTTGCTTAGTGTTAGGTCTTATAGAAGACGGTGATGAATGGAATCGTACTGTGCAAGAAGCTGTGAGTTTGATGATGCCAAATAGTATACAGCAGTTATTTGTTCGTATTTTGATACACTGGAAACCGATACATTCAGTAGATCCCTGGGAAACTTTCAAAGATGCATTATCAGAAGATTTTCTGAGATTACATGGTGATCAAAATCGAGCTCATAATGTAGCTTATTCCATTATTTGTGAAATGTTAATAGCAGAAAGTTATAATATTACAAATTTTCCATCGATGCCACAAATGATAGTAAATAATGACGTTGATAATGATAATCTTTCATACGTTGACTTAGCAGCTATAGGCAATAGGCAATACAACATGTTAAATGATGAGCACAAAGAAATCGTTGATGAGATTTTAAGAGTGACAAATGCTTTTGATTCCGACGGTACTAGGTACTTTTATATTGACGATCCCGGTGGTTCTGGGAAAAACATTTGTTTATACGACATTATGTCATTTATTAAAGAGTCGAAATAAAAGTTTGTTGTATGGCTTTTACTGGAATTGCCGCAACGTTGTTACCAAAGGGGATGACAGTTCATAAAGTATTTGGTTCACCTGTACCTTTATTATTGGAATCTTCATCAAACATTGCTGTGCAATCAAAGGAAAGGAAATTTCTAAAGCAAACAGATGTTTTTATTTAGGACGAAGCTCCAATGGTTCCACGTTATGCACTAGAAATCATGGATAGAACTGTAAAAGATGTTATGAATATCAAGTTATTACTTAGCGGTATAATTGTAATCTTAGGATGTTTTTCAACTTCATCACTTTCTAGATTAGAATTTGAATTTTCCTTTCCTGGTGACAATGCATTAAATCTGTTACTTATTATTGTTGGTTTATTGAGCCAAAAATCTATGAGTTTCAGATTTTTAGTCTTTCTTGTGTAGTTGTCCGCTCTAATCCGAGGCTAGAAAATTTTCAGTTCTACACTCACATTTGTTTAACAGTTGTTTACTTAGTCCTGAAGCTAAACGAAACCATAACCGCTCCAAGTGAGCATCAATAGGCGACTGAACGCTGGAGACTAAGGTAGATATTATTGATCTATGGTTAGTGAATATAAGAACTTAGTGTAATATTTAGGAAAAAAGGATAGTTATTGAAAAGTATGAAATAAGTAACGAAGGAAAGGTAATCGAAAATGCAGAGATAGACGAAAGTGAAATGATGTGGTATAGTAAAGACTCAGTAATAAGAAATAAAGATAGGAAGATCAATGAGTTTATGAGTTAAAAAGCTTGGATAATGCAAACGGTAATATAATAGGCGATGGGTAGGGAGAACTACCATCTACAGATGCTACAGGTACAATACATTTCGCAGTTGCATTGAGGAACCACATCGATTCGTTATCCTCTACCCCATGAAATCCGCAGTTGGATTCGTGGGACAATAATTATTTAAAAAAGACATTTATACTAAATTACTATTCCATCAAAATAAAACCTAGGAATCATCCATGCGACTCTAAAATTTTATTAGTTCTCAGTTTAGATACGCACACGCGTACTAACGTATACACACGCTATACATGCACACATATAATTAATATTAGATAGGGTGGTAATATTTAAGATTTAAAATACGATCGAAATTGTAAGAGGCCTTTAAATCTTTATATAGTCCGTACATTTTCCCTAAACGTTTTCATTTATTTTTTAATTCTCTGATACGAGATCATAGAAACGACCATATCAATAATATGTATTATTACATACTTCTACGAGCGCCTTTTCTTCTTTAGTAGTTGAATAAAAAATTATCTCCTAAATTAACAGATGAAGTCTTAGCAACACTATTTGCAATTATTTCCATTTCACTAAAGATAACTGTCGAAATAATTTATTCACAAAAGGAATAATTGGGGTTAACTTAATTGACCAAGATCTGGAGAAGACCCAGAGTGTAGATATGGATTTTAAGCACGAGATTGCTGACCCTATGTACATTTTAAATTACAAGTACGCAATATATTAAATCAATTGAGGGATCGCGTACACCGAACAAATGGTCGCGTCGACATCTATAAATGAAGATCAAACAAATGGAGCGATAACCACCCAACCACCAATTAAATATATCTTTCTTATTTTTTGTGCTAGGTCTGTTGACAACCACGTACGTTTCTTAAATCCCTTTATTAATTACTTGATCGCGGTATCTGCCACATTGAAAAATTTCAAATTTTAGATAAAGCAATCATTACGTGGATCAGCGTACGAATGGTAGGGAACATAGAAGAGTCTATAGTATAATACACGTGATTTTAAGTAGAAATTTACCGCAAAATCTTTTGGAGTAAACGGGTGGAAAATAGAATCTGACTCGAGCTCCAGTTCCGTTTATATAGAGGGGCATCAGACGTGGAGTGAAAATGTGATGAGCCTATACAATGACATAAAAATGTTTAGGGACATCACCGTTATCCATTTAATAGTTGATAAATTATCGTAGCACTTCGATCTGGAAATACAACAGGCAATTCTAATGCGCCACAAACGTACGATAGAAGAATTAATTAACTTTTAGACGAATTGAATCAGATAGGAGAGGTAAATTCGACCCCCGCGATGCAACCTCTATACATATTTAACTCATTTTTGTTTTTTTCCCGGGGGGGGGGGGGGCGTAGTCGGATAAAATAAACCATCCGTAAAAAATAATAGGGAAAAAACGAGTATACGACCATCAGACGTACGCCCATTCACATCGTGAGCTAATAACAATAACCGCGATACAACCTCAATCGTAGGTGAGTAACGACCATACTGCACGAACGAAAATCGTGGAGAACACAACACGGGTCAGAAAAACTCCGCAACGCGGAAGCGGACGAACATAACAAGATTAATATACAGCCACCATCGGATAACTACTTAACGTTCCGATTGTCTCGGATCCAGTTCACTTAGAATTGAATAACTAAGGACTGTTCCCCCACCACCGAGTCCACTGAAGAGATAAATATTATTTTTGATAACCCTTATGATTATATCATTCAAAAAGTGAGGTTGAATATAAGATAAAGTGAGAAAATAAAATTGTATATCCGAAGATACAAATCTTTACTCAAAAACGCACGGTTACTGCTTTAATTGATACCGGCAAAATAGCATGCATATCAGAAGCTGTGTATAACGTAAACGTAGAGATATTTCGGAATTTCCGTACTTTTGTATGGAAATTCGATCCGAATGACTGATTTTGGGGATTATAAGCTAATCTTGTCACGATCGACTAGTATCTGAGTTTTGAAAGCTTTTTGTCCATTTATGCCAATAATGCGATCCCACATGAAGTTTGGGACTATAATCAAATCTAATTCGATATTTACTTCCCCAATGTTTCCTCCTCTAGGAGCTGCAGGACGTTGACGTGTGTCACGCGACGGCTTTTTGAGTGGTACGTGACCTGGTGAGGGGGCTTGGGCTAGGAGGGGCTTTTCTGGGCCTGTCAGAAATCTCGTCCTGTATGAGTGAGGCAACCCATAACAGGGTTCGTCCAAGCGTCTGTGTGCGTGTATGCGGCGACACCGAGGGGTGTCCGTCCAAGCGTCTGTGTGCGTGTATGCGGCGACACCGAGGGGTGTCCGTCCAAGCAAGTGTAGGGGAGAAACCTAGCTAAGTGGAACCCCGGGATGAGTTTTCTCAGCCTCGGCTGAATCCGAGGGATGGGCAGCGGCCTCGTCTAGCTAACTAAGAAGCAGCTCTCCAGTCGCGACTGTGGTGGTTAGTTCGACTGGGTACACATATCACCCACAGGTGCCGGGGCGGCGGGGCTTGTGTTACACTTACGTACCGACTTTTCAATATTACACACTACATTAACACACACACACTGCGGGTCATTCTTTCTTCTCGGCGAGGTGGGCGGCGTTTGGGGGCACCATAGGGAGCTGACTGGGGACGGGCGACGAGGGTACAGCCTAAAACTGGAGTTGACACTCCCAGGCCGTCGGATAGTACAGGGGCCCGGAGCGGTCTAGCCAGCATGCTCGGGCTGCCCCATCAGCCGGTGTAAAATCTCCCCTCATACAGTAATGCTGGATGGCGTCTAGGTAGGGCCTTGCTATAGGGGGGGGGGGTGCTCTGTCCGAGGCCACGTTCCGTCCAGATCGGTGACTGAAGGATGCTCTCTCGCTTCCATTCATTGAGTCGGGGAGGGGAATAGGCCCGACCACCCACACTTACAGCTACAACCCGCCCAGTTTTCCTCACATCTATGAAATAAGTGTTAATATGGAAGTAAGTTCAAATGTGTCAACCAGTAAGGTTGGGCTCCCTAGCCCTAGTAAGGAGGTGGCTGCATCTCCCGAAGGAGGTGGTTGCATCGGGAGATGCAGCCACCGACCAGGCGTCTGGCTTCAAAGCTGGCAATACCGGTTCAACCTACAAGCCTTCAGACAGGCTCGAAGAGAGTACAAGAAGGCGATTAAGCAGGCGAAGAAGGAAGGGTGGAAGAGATACTGCGAAGGAATGAGCAGTATCACGGACACCGCTAGACTGGGTAGACACTTAGCCCGTACAGGAAATAGGACGGAGATGATTAAATCGCCGTTTGGGATATGGGCGGAGAGCAGTGAGGAAGCACTCGAGTACCTAATGGAGACCCACTTTCCCGGTTTGGACATGATCCCACCGGTGGGTGGGGCCGATGGGCTGGACGAAGAGGAGCAGGCGGTGGTGGCTGAGGAAGTGATGCAGACGGACCGGGTCCGGTGGGCGGTGGGGTCCTTCGAGCCGTACAAGTCGCCGAGGGTGGACGGGATTTACCCGGTGCTCCTGGACGAGCTGGTGATACCCCTTACGGTAGTATATCGGGCCTGCATCAGGCTGGGTCATTGTCCGGCGGTATGGCGGATCGCAAGGGTGGTGTTTCTGCCAAAACCTGGGTGGAACACACACGAGGTGGTAAAGGACTATAGGCCGATTAGCCTAACATCCTTTGTTCTGAAGGCATTGGAGAGGTTGGTGGATAGGTTTATAAGAGACGGACCACTGCTTGAGCGGCCACTGCACTCCAGGCAGCATGCCTACCAGGCTAACAAGTCGGTCGACTCTGCACTTCATGAGGCAGCAGGGCGCATAAGCAAGGGAATGGAGAATAGGGGAATGGTTTTAGCAGCATTCCTGGATGTGGAGGGAGCTTTCAACTTCACAACCGGGGGAAGTATCTGCAAGGGAGCAAGGACGCACGGGGTGCCTAGCATCCTTATGAATAGGATACAGGGACTATTGAGCTGGAGGAAGGTCGCCGCGGGGTGGGGGGCCAGCGAGTCGGAGGGATACATCAGTAAGGGCTGCCCACTGGGGGGCGTCCTTTCGTCGACTTTCTGGGCCCTGGCCCTGGACGAACTTCTATGGAAACTGAATAAGGAGGGGTTTTACACCCAGGCCTATGCGGATGATCTGCTGCTCTTAGTCACGGCAGACGACGCAAGGGTATTGTCAGGGCTCATGAGGCAGGCTCTCTCTATCGTGGAGGGGTGGTGCCGGAAAGATGGCCTTACCGTCAACCCCGACTAAATGATGTTGGTTAACTTCACGACTAGATATAAGGTAGAGGCTCCTAAGGATATTCGGCTGTTCGGGAAAGTTTTGACAATCTCAAAACAGGCGAAATATCTGGGAGTGGTCTTTGACAGGAGATTAAATTGGGCTAAGCACCTCGACGCAGTGAAAAGAAGGTTTATTGCTTCCTTCTGGGCATGCAGAAGAGTCTTCGGGATCACGTGGGGGCTTAAGCCTCAATTGATCCTATGGCTCTTCACGGCAGTACTGCGGCCAAGAGTGTTGCACGGGGCCGTTGCCTGGGCTTCCAGGTGTAAGCGAAAGAACGGACCTAAGACGCTGGACGCGCTGCAGAACCTGGTACTTAGGGGCATTGTGGGGACGCGCGCCTCGGTACCCCTGAGGGCAAAGGAGAGGCTGTTAGGTTTGCAGCCTCTAGAACTGGTGGTCAGGGTGGAAGCTTGCAGGGCGAAGGCACGCATCCTCGATCATCGGCAATGGTGGCGGCACTGGGACGAAGAACGAGGAAGTGGCGGGCCGGACTCTGGAAGAATTCAGCAGGGATAGAAATCCGAGGATGTATTCCTTCGGGAGAAGTTTCGAATTTATATATCCTGACAGGACGAACTGGAAAGACGACGACTTTGGTCCAAGTAGTGTGATATGGTACACGGATGGGTCAAAGGACGCCAACGGAACGGGGACGGTGGCGTGGCGAAAAGACACCGCGACAGAGATTGTCCTATGGTTCGACCAACACGTCACCGTCTTTCAAGCAGAGGTAAGGGCGATTAGGGAGTGCGCGGAAGTTATGACCGCGGACGGAATGACGGGGGAGCGGATCATCATTTGTTCAGACAGCGTGGCTGCCCTAAGAGCAGTGGAGTCCACCGAGTTCCGCTCGATGGAAGCGTGGGACTGCAGAAAGGCATTGCACGGGCTCTCATCCGTGAACAGGGTTACCCTAGGCTGGGTACCTGGGCACGCGGGTTTTATCGGCAACGAAAAGGCGGACCGGCTTGCGAAAAGGGGCGCCGCCAGGTGCAGGGCGGAGTATTGAAAAATAGCGCTTGCAGAGAGTGCGCTCAAGGATACGCTCAACAGATGAGCCACTAGCAAGGTAGCGGAAAGGTGGCGGGCAACAACCGTCTGCAGGCAGACAAAGTACCTTCTTGGAAACGAAACTCCAACCGGATGGTGTAAGGAAATTCTGCAGCTTCCCAAAAGGTGGATCAAAGATGTGACGGAGTGGCTGACCGGCCATTGCGATGTAAGGTACCATCAGTGTACCATTGGCAAGGGAGCAACAGGCAGATGTCGATGGTGCGATGGGGAAGAAAAGACCTCAGCTCACCTTCTGTGTCGGTGCCCAGCGTTGGCGTCGGTCCGACAAAGGGTCTGGGGTGTCTTTTTCTTCGAGCGGCAGGAACTATGGTAGGTGGAGTTAGCCTCGATCCGCAAGGCGATCGAGCTAATTAAGGCCAGGATGGGTAGAGGGTGAGGACGAGGGTCTGAGCACAATTCGTTTCCCAGCCTGAGTGCTTTCGAAGGCACGTCCCCGGGAGGGGCCGCCGACCATCCCCACCTACTAAGACTAAGACTAAGACTAAGACCCCAATGTTCATCAAAGTGCGCATTTGCTTTTTCAATCGAACTATTTTATCATCAACTCTATTCTATCTATCCCTACTCTATCACTCGTGAATCACTCGGGTCGAATTTCCATACAAAAGTATGGAAATATCCAATCACGAGCGGATAAACTAAACGACCTTCAGTTGGCATGCATCGCTGAATATATAGAACAACCATTCGTTAATTCACTTTCCGGAAACCTACTGGAAGAAGAGTCGATCAAGATAACTGATTCTGAGATCGAAAGGAAATTTTATAAGATAACATGCCATACAAACGAGCAAAAGTCGTTATTCAAGGACTTGATTTTCAAGTGTATAGAGGTATTTAGAGAAATACCCTGTCAATTAAAAAATTTGGAATATGTACTTGAATTTAAAGATAAAGCCCCCTTTTCACAAATCCTAGATGATCTCACTTAAATATATAGAAAAGGTTGATGAAAAGATGAGAAGCATACTGCGCTATAGAATTATTGAACGATCGCGAAGTGAATTTACTAGCTCTATAGTTCCAACAATGAACAGAAAGAAAACAGCGAAAATACACTAACGATAAAATTATCTTGAGTTTTGATTTAACAGCTGGCTTATGTTAGATCTTCCTAGTCGACGAATAAAGAATATAGTTGGATATTGAAGTACGATTTATCAGCATACCGTATTACCAAAGTAAACAGCGCAGATCTTACTCGAGCAGCAGAAGAAATTATGAGCGATCTAACTGATTTAATAACAAATTTCGAGAACGATTGACTCTGCATCTTGTACTCTTTCAAAGATCTCCTGTTATTAGACAAGGAGGGAATGCAGTCTGACCGAGATAAGGTAGCTGGAATAAAAGTCTTTGCAACCCCAAGAAATTTTAGTCAATGAAAGGGTTCTCTCGGGCTAACACAATTTTGTTTTGAATTCATTGTGAAGTTAGCTGAGGAAATAGTACCTTTATTAGAACTAAATAGGAAGAGCGTAAAATGATCGTACTGCACCAAGCATGACGAGGCTTTAGCGAGAGTTAAAAAATTATTTTCTGCCAAAGCAGTCTTATGCAACCCAGGACGCGACTGCCCTCACCACCTCGTATCAAAACAGATACGGTTGCACTAGGCCTCTTTTTGCATCAAAAGGATGATTTATACTTATCTTGAATCGTAACAATAGCTAGTCGAACCCAAAGTGGCGCTGAATTTAACTACTTTACTAAAAATACTGTACCCTTTATTAATTATTTACATTTTTAACAATTATATATTGATTATTATGCAGCAACAAAGGGTAGATTATGGCAAGCTGCACCGTAAATAGGGGAGACAGATTTGTCTGTTCAACGTCTTCTTCGTGCGACTGCTGTCGAACGGTAGAAAGCCGTGTGTGCGACGATTCCACTGATAAGCACCGTGGTGGCGATAATAGCGAGATCTCTCCGGTTAATGGTGCCTAGTGATAGTAAATCTGATGTTGAAGATTTTCACCAGATTCCCCTCCAGGAGAGGATGACTGCCAAATGCAGGGTAGTGATGGTGCCAGATTCTCACTGTATGGCCCGTTCGATGTTAGAATTGTCGGCGTACTTCCTTATTTTTGCGGTTCTCACTCTTACGAAATCCGACTTCTCCCCGACAATGTGGGCATCTATCACCAGCCCGAGTGTGCCCATCGTTGCCAGGATGTCCGGTTTCCGTAGTCCCTTTTGCGTCCAGTAGTGAGGTTCCTGCACTTTGAATCCCTGACGTCTGAGATTACGACTCAGATACGAGAACGCGACATCGTATTTGTCAATCCTGGCCTTATGGGCACGGGGGCAGATCTCCATAACATGATTGTTGGTTTGTTGCGCCATACACCCCGCGCGACAGAGTCTATCACCGCGTCTTCTTCTGGTTGTTTGAAATCGGGTCGGCAGCGCTCAAATCCTATATTTTTGATGCACCGCATGTGGTTAAAGCGTCAGTGCCGTTGCGTAGCGGGATATTCTCTGCGCCTGGCCTTCCTGCGGCTTAACTGATGCTGAACCGTCGAAGGTCGTCGATGGTGGTGCGAGCAAGGTGGAAAAATGTCGTGGAGATACAGAGATAGTTGCTCGAAGGTGGGGTCCTTTGTGAAATTGATAGCGTCGCATACGATGTCCTGGAGGCGCTCTGCTTGGAAACCGGTGGTGTTTGCGCTTAGCAGATTCTGCAAATATACAAGCCGAGGATTGGGGGTAGGGAGGAAGAAGAAGCCACCCTCGTCCCAGCATCGGCCCCGTTTCGTGTCTTAGTGATGGTGATAGTGGGGCTCAGCCTCGTAGAAGGTCCCCGTTGAAGAATTGTTGGACCAGATTCTTGTAAACCGGAGAACATCGGTGCTGGTTGATGGCTACCGTGGTTCGATGAGGGAACGCCTCCTGCAGAGCCTGGTTGATTGAGCGGACTCATTGGGTGGACAGTTTGGGTCTCGGCGAGTCAGAAGGGAGCATTCTGCAATGCTGGTCGTTCTAGGCTCGGTGAGCACGTCGATGGTGTTGCCCTCTGCCGATGGTCGTTTAGAAGCTTCTTCCGCACCCCGAGAATTCGCATTGGAAGATGGCGTTGTCCGAAGAAGGTTGAACATTGGGAGAGGTCGCTGGAGCAGAGCTGCCCATGTCACCAAGACTCCAATTCATGCTAAGCATGGGCGAGCACCAACACTGGAGAGGATAAGTCACGGTTTACCCCGGGTAACAGCATCCCAGAGCTTACTCGCCTTTTCTTTCTTTTCCCGCACCTGTGAAGGGCCCCGAAAAATTAAAAATCATCACCTAAAAATGCGTATATTGAAATTGTTATTCCCAGAGCTCTCCTTAGCCGATCAGGTGGAGGGAGGATTCGAATCCACGACTCTAGAGACATGAGGCAACCTTCTACCACTGAGTCGAAGCTGCTCTAAAAAGATTGTCAATTATTGTTGTATTACTCAATTAATCGTCAATTAATTCTGCACCACACAAATATCTTTATAAGGTTCTACTGCTCCTACCCTGTGATATGCTCAAGAGTTGAACCAACACTCGTAAATAATGGAGCTTAGTAGAACAATACCAGATTTCTCTAGGCTCATAGGGGTGGTCATGTAGAGCAAAGACGACACTAGAGGACGATACTGGTAGGAGATAACGGGAGCTACTAAGGATTAAGGTTCCTGGGAGTTTCTGTTATTAATACTAGTATCAACTGTTGGTTATTTTAACAGTTCAAACTGAATCCGGGATCAAACAAACTCGATAGAATTTAAAGAACGATGATTTGACTATGTCCGTCTGAAACGACCAACCCGAGATTGACTTATATTATCAGTACCGTAAACACTTACGTCGTAATATTATCGAATTCTGGAAATTCAACAGAGAATCATGTAACGTGTAAAATGATAGGTGTTTCTGAGTAGAATCGTACTAAAAAAAATACATGGATCTGGAGAAGGTATACAGGGGCAGAAGGTAAGAGTGCTTAGAGGTTAGACGACGCGGCGCGTGAGCATCTTGGATCATCCCAAAACAAAAAATCAGATCTTAAACTTTTGCTAATTTTATTAATTACATTTTAAATAAGTTATTATGTAATCCTCTAGTCCCTCCTTATATTTGTTGGTCATGTATTCTACAGTTTATTTCTTACCTCAAGTGAGGAAAAATTACAGAAAACTGTGCTTATATATTACTAATATTTTCAAAAATTCCGTATGTGTTTTAACATCATAATTACAATTACAATACTAATATAGGATATGAGAACAGACACAGAACAAGACACAGAAGTGACGAATAGTTTGAACATCAGTATGTTCCTGAAAAGAAAAGGTTAATTCGTGGTTGTGTGCTTTGACCCCGTCGATAGTGCGGGTCCGGGTCGAGGGCTGCTGCTACCGCTGCCGAATCGATCGGAGTAGTCATTTACGGCACGGTGGTGGGAGTTCTATTTTACTCTGAATCAGCCGGCGCTCGTATTTATGGCCGAGAGCGCTACTGGAGCCCCACCAGTGAGCGCCGCCTGTGAGCGCCGCCGTACGGAGATACTCAAATCGACTTCCCGCTGCGAGAACTCCTGTAATCGTATTAGATAGATTTTTTCCTGCTCTTTCCAATGGTGTTATTGTTTCTACTCCGAAACTGTTTCTTCAGGTCGCAAATTCGAGTTGAAAGTTCAGAATCATTTTTCTCAAAGTATATCATGTTTGTTTTTCAAAATGCCTATCACCATTCGAAAGTACAAGTCTTAAGCGAAAAAACTTTAAATTTTTAAGTTGGAAAAACGTGCTTTTACTATTGGAAGTTCGGTACAGGGTCTGTGATTGTGAAGTGTCGTGCAACTTCTTCCGAACAGCAGCGGTGGCCCGCAGCGAACCACCTCTCCAATATTAGGGCCAAGACAGTAGCAGCGGCGCTCGTATCTTGCTGGATAGCTCAGTTTGGTTTCTCGCTTACCATCATTACAGACCAGGGAACGTAATTTGGGACACTGATATTCAAGGAGCTATCACGCTTTGCAGGAGCCAAACATATACACACGACGCTATACAACCCACAGACGAATGGTATTGTGAAATGGCTACATGCACGTTCAAGGCCAACCTTATGTGTGAGCCTCAACACTTGTCATCAGAGCGCCTGCCCATCGCTTTGCTAGAGCTCCCATGTGCCTGAAAGGATGACATAGAAGCATCGCCCTTTTCGACCCTCAGCCTTCCCGGTGAATTTTTTGGTATCAATAGCATCGAGACAGATCCAACGATCTTTGCCATATCTTCCTGCGCATCGACGCGGTGCACAAGCTGCTTCAGACTCCGAACTCGGGCCCCACGAAGTTGTCAGAAATATCAGATATACACAAGTACACACACCGTCACACATACACACACACACATACTCCTCAAACCCGGATTTTTGAGGATCTACTAGACACCTTTACATCTCCCTAGGAGGTCGATGACTCTTGTAAGATCGCGTGAGTAATGTCTCTCGGTTACTCACTGCTTGGACTAATCACCTCATTAATGGTCTGACACACGTTATCGGAGACAAGTTATTACCAGGAGAACAGGAATTACTGATCTACGTGGAAGCACGTGGTTAATTAATCAAGCGCGTTTTCTTGTCATGAGAGGATAGTTTTCAGAAGACCGTTTATCATTTATTATTGTATTAAATTAGTTATAATGAATATCTACTGTTGTTACTTTCAAATTTGCTTTACAAGTTACTCTCACCTCTACCTAACATCTATGTCAATCTCCCTTAACTACGACTCCTGATCAAACTCTCGAGCATATCATGGGGAGAGAGTGTTGAAACGTTACAGAATAACAAGTGAGCCTAGTCACATGAGTTGTGCCGAATCAGCAGCCCGTTCTGCTCCTTGCCTTTTTTCATCAGTGGTATTACTATTTTTTATTAATTGAAATACTTGAAGGCAGGTATTGTTTAGAAGCCGACTAGCACACCACCCTTATATATTTAAAGTCCAGACTCTGTAAAAGCCGGCGGAGCTACCTTTCTATCAAAACATCACTTGTTGAAGTCAAACATTTATCAGTCAAAAACTCTGACAAAGCAAGAACAGAAAATAAAAACGATATGACTTACCTGAATGCCAGTATGAGAGAGAGAGAGAGAGAGAGATGTAATTTTATTCTGCCTTCGTGGCAAAAAAATATTTACAATTTTTCTACAAATTGAGTATCAATATCAGTCAAATTATAAAAGTATGTCAATTTAAAAAATAAGTATCACAAGTCAAAATACATAAAAATAACGCAAGTCATGGTGATACATAAAGATATCGGAAGTCAAAAATACATAAAATTTCAAAGTCAAAAAAACAGTAAAATAATAAAATATAAAAAATAGATAAAACAAATAAAATAAATAAAATAAATAAAATAAATAAAATAAATAAAATAAATAAAATAAATAAAATAAATAAAATAAATA
>JAWWEQ010046391.1:0-16571 GCA_035583055.1 Torymus tubicola | reverse complement strand
GAAGAGGGGAGTACCATAAAACTCCCGAAACGTCGGCAAGTTAATAAACGCCAATTTTTTAAACTATTTTGTTCGTCGGCGTCCGCCTTTTTAATTCACAAATCTTCCATATTCCTTTGACCCTCCATTTCCTTGAAATTTTGACATTGGAGATATCCAAGCTATTTCAGCTTGGAGAATTTTAACGTATTTGATTGATTTTAGTAGAATTTAGAATTTATGTATTTCAAAATTAGGGTTGTGGTAAATTCTGAAGTTATAAAAAATCCTGAATTTACTGACAATCAATTTAGAATATAATCAAGTCCAATTATGGATTCTACAGCTTGTTCAAATGTTCTTCGATATTATACTATACGAAATCGAGTAAGAGAAATACAAAATTTTGTATTACATTATTCTATATTTTATTTGATGTTTGTGTATTCATAATATCGGAATCGTTCAAGATAAAATTTTTTTCCATGTAGGTTCTATATCGAGGTGTGATACGGCGCTAGCCGGCACAAGGTTAGGGCCCTACGGGATACCGACAGATACTCGCCTCCCGTCAGGACGGCTCAGGTTCGATTCCCGAGGCCATCGCTTAATTTTATACTCCCTTTTCCCGTATCTACTCCGTTACTGTTCATATTAGCAAAAGTACCAGTCGTACGTTACAATTACACAACGACATAACTTCACTTTTTGTATTTCTGAGAAAAATGGGCCCCAATGTTCAAACTTATTCGTAAGAATAAACGGAATACACGAGATAGGCCGTGATACTGTACTAATCATTTTATAAAACATTTAAAACAAACATTTACACGGTGGTATAATGACCAGGTTATGCATTTTCTCCTTCATGAAAATTCGATAAATTCATTTATTTTTCGATCATTTTCACTAATTTAATTATGAATTCCGATCAAAATTAACAAGTAATCAACAAATCATTATGTTAAGAATAATACAACTTGAATACAACTTGAATTCGCGATAAATTGAAAGGCATTTTTTTATTTCGTAAAAGAATTTTCAAAATTCTCACGTTTATGCACTTAATTTTTGTAAAATTATAAATTTTATCTAGTTATTGTATATATTTAATATAAAATAATTTTAATATTCTATTTGGTTGGATAAAATAAATCACTGCTGGACTTATGTTGTTATGTCGCGCACTAAATTTGAAAAATGGACTTATTTTGTTACGTTTTCCGTATATCGTAGCTTTAGGGCAATATTGTAGCTACTACTGATAGTTTTAAATGAATAAGACCCATTTAAAGATACAAAATCCAAGATTTAAAAAAAAAAAAAAAAAAAATGGACTTATGTCGTTATGCCTCGGAGCCATAGATATTTATTCTGTAATAGTTTGCGATACAGGTTTCATCGCTTCAAAGGTGTCACTAAATATTTAATTTAGATTAATCAATTTATTTAAAATATTAGAATATTCACGCATAACGAGGTTCATCATTCAAAAAAATTTAACTCGTGGACTCTATATCAGAACATTTTTTGTTTTATTTCACAATTATTAATCATTCATGATTACTAGAGAAATTTTCGTATAAAATATAACATCCGCAGTATTGTATAAAATTTTATATTACTGGTTAACATTTTTTATATTAATCATTATAAATTATAACATTAAATTTTTTTAATGATTGGTTAAAAAAAATTAATGAAAAATATAAAACCACTTTGAAGCATAGGATTTTGCAGTTTAAAAACTTAATAATAATCAACCTTAGAAAAGTAATATTTTTGAGTTTCGTTATAACTTCATATTTACTTCAATTCGCTGATAAATTTTATTCGAACCATAAGAATTTGTTCAATATTGCAATAACACTAGATTTGCAGAAAATATCTAATTTTATTAAAAATATATCTACGCATTTTTCTAAACTTATTATCTTAACAGGAACAAGTTCAGCTCAACATACTTTTATACTTCAAATTAACAAATTCATGGTGACGCGTTATCATTAACTTTTTCATTACATTCAGTTTCCATAGAAGTATGTTCTATTTCAGTTTGTAATCTAAATGTTGGCAAAATATCAGGCATTGGCGGAGCTACCGGCATCGAGCTGTAAGTTTCGTGCAATTCTTCCAATCTCGAACTTAAAGCATTGCCTCGACGATTAGTATCACTAACTTTCTTCACAAGCCATTCCGTTTGTTCTTCTAATCTTCGCAACCTTTCTGCTCGCGCGTCAAGGACTTCTGTAGATGGTAACTCGTTTCTTCTTAGTTGAGTGTCTGGGGTTTCCTCAATCATTATCTTATCATCTTCTGCATTTAATGAAGGTACTGCATCAATTGAAGATGCACTAAGATTTTTGGTATGATTTTTTGGAAATTCTCTAATCGCTTCTAAATTAGATGAGTAGTTAATCGATACATTACTTCGTTCAATGGTTCTTTCTTGTGTTTTTTCTTGTACAGCCGAAGTATTTGAATTTTCTTTTGATAAATTTTCTGGAAGTACATTAGAAGGACCGATTATCAACGGATTACTAAACTGGACATTTTTAACAGCGCCTACTGAGTTAGGTATAGGACCAATAGAAAACACAGAAATTGGCAAAATCGTTGGCGTCCCTTGACAAATGACATTTTCTTCAATCTTTGTATTTAATTCATTCGATTCCTCATTATTAATTTCAGTTGCTTTTTCAAAGTTCGAATTACATTCAAATTTATCGTTCTTATTTGATTCTGATAGCGATTCGACATGTCCAGATTCATTTCTTTCTATTAAATTTTGAATGACCTTAGTAAGAGCTTTGTCGAGCGGATCAAGTATTTCTTTATCAGAATTTTGATCATTCTGAAATAACATTTTTCAATTAAATAACAAGTTTTAGTAAGAGATAAATTTTTTTTTAAAATAAAATTTTAATACTTACGTCAGTTAACTGAATATCTGCATTGCCATTAAGTTTAGTCGTTAATTCAGAATTTTTTGATTCTCCTTCATTCTCTAGAGTAGGTGTTGCTTGGCCTGATGTGGAAGATGAAGCAGATTTTGATTCTGTTATTTCGTTATCAGTAGGTAACTCGGACTCAGTATCGGGGGTTATTGCTCGTGATTCATCCTGGAGAAAATTAATGTGATTTATAAAAGTAAATAATAATACTTTTAATTTTTGAACAAATATTCAAAAATATATTTACTTTTCGAGAGCGTTTACGTGAATTGATTGGCCGAGATCGCTTTGCAACATTCTCGTCATCTTCATCAGACTCTTCCTCTTGTTCATCACTAAAACCACTTTCTCCACTGAAACATCATAAGTAATTTTTAAAAAACTAAATTTTTTTATTTCAACAATAAAAAGCTCTTGTAAATAAGTAATAGAAACCTGTTATTCAACGAATCATGACTTGCTAAAGCTTTTCTAGCAGCAAATTCTCTACGTAGACATTTCCACTCGTGTTCTGTATTCGTATTTTTTTGTCTTGCTGATTCCCATTTTTCTCTACAATATTCTAATTCCTTTTTCAATTCCTGTAGCATTTTTCTTTTTTGTTGAAGTTCGTACCTTAAAATTTTTTCATGAGTGTGTAATTGTTGATGTTGTTCTTGCATACGACCAACAATATTCCACGTTTTACTTAATTCGTCGGAAACGGTGGAAAGTCTTTTTTCCTGGTTATACAAACGTGAGAATAATAAAAATAAAATTCATTATTACAATAGCTTTAAAAACTAACGTTATTTAGATATAATAATTATTACCTGTACGGATAATTTACTTTCAAGATGTGTATTAAGCTGCTTCATACGATTCATTTCCTTTTCCAAATGTTTTTTCTCCAAAATAAGTTCTTTAAGGCGAATGTAAGTTTTACTAACGGATATAACTAAACGCGGTCCTGCTGGCGTATCAACAGACTTATAGCAGCTGTCTGGTACCGATTCTGCCAGAGTTTCTGGCGACGAATTCGCTGCATGACAGCTTAGTAATTCTAGTAATACTCTCCATACCTAGATTCAAGGATATTATTTTTTAATATTTTCACTCTAATCTATTAAACCATTATCTTAATATATACCTTTGGCAAATTGTGTGCGATATTTTCTTCTTGTAAATCCTCTTCTTCTTTTTTCTCGTCGATCTCGCGATTTCGGCCATCTACTTGTTCAATTATGTCGAGGAGCAATTTTGGGAGTGCTGCTGCTTCAGTTCCGTTTTCCTTAGCTACGCCACTTATCAAATCATGATTTTCCTAAGGGAAAAATTATGTTTTTTATTGTTAATTTACTATTTTTCCTTTTGAAGCAATTTTAGGATAAGAGTAAACCACCGTTTTTAAGGATTTGATTATTTATATTTATTTCACAATTAAACGGACTAAGAAGCCCTTTATACAAAAATATTAAAAGTATACATAATGGTGTACATAGAACAGCGCGATAATCGAGGCTTGATACAATTTATTATGAACGTTGATATTCTTGACATAAATCAAGAAGTAGGCTCAAAAATCTCATAGCAGCCAAACAAAATTAGAAGCAGGTAACAAAAATTGAACAATACTGGCTTGCGGTTTGTTTTGTTCGCCGGTTACAAAAGATCGATTTGGTCTCACTTTAGAGGGCGAAAAAAAGCGAAAATCGTGCTTATGTTGAAAAAAAAATATATTTAAATGAAATGCGGTGTGGTAGTAGATTCCACGATCCCTTAAGATGATTCAAAATAGAGTGAAAACGAAATACTGATGAACAGGTACTTTCCATAATGGGGACTAAAAGTGTAAAGAGAGTATGAGAGATGCCGATTACTCTTCAGAAGGCAAGAGATTGTAAACAATATAAAATGTGAAAATACAATCATAGTAATAGTGTAAATTATAAATTGTAGGGATGCCAAAATCTCATCCTAAAGGCGTGTAATCGTAATCAAAACGACTTATAGGTCTGTTAGCTTTATACGTTAAATAACGGAGAAATGGAGACCAAATAACTGAGCCGTAAGTTAGGTTTGATAAAACTGAAGAGTTGTAAAGGTAAATAATATATGTTGCATTTAAAAAATCAGATGTAGAGTGTTTTATAAAGCCAATAAGTTTGGAAGATTTGGAAATGACATGATCTATATATGATTTACAAATGAAAACGAAAATTCGAAATAGATACCGAGATCTCGATGATACTAACGCGCTCAATATTACAGTCATCAATAAGGTAATTGAATGAGAAATGGGATACGGTAGTATGAAAAGATATAATATTAAACCCTTATAATATTTAAAATAAAATCTTTTGCTATCGAACAAATTTTTTATGATCATTGAAAAAACGAACTACTGAGGATATTATGACGTCATCTGCAAATAATAAAACTCGAAAAAATGAAACACAAAAAAATAGAACACATAGAGATAGAAAACTAAATTTTTTACATATACACCGAACAGAACAGGAATAGCTTCAGAAATACTACCATTGATGCGAACAGTTTGGGTGCGATCAGATAGTTGCGACGATAATACTGACAAGAGGAGCATCAGGAGTGGGGGTCCTGGAATTGGCTGAAATTGTACAAGGCACTTCTTTACGACCAATAATGAGATACGTGTCCCAGGATTTTTCTGAATGGGCCTTTTTTCCGAGATTCAAGCTTTATATTTGAAATGAACTGTTTTTGATGAAAATGGAGCTCCTTTCTATATAACTATAGTTATAGCATAACGAATATTTGGGTTGTGTATATGGATTAAAAAATGTATAAATAAAGAAAGAGAAAAAGCTTTAATTTAAGCTTTGTCTCGTTAAAAACATCAATTTTTCAAAAAGTTAAATGCAAATGAAAATAGGGTAAGAAAATAACTAAAAATGACTTATCTTTTAAAAGCATGTAACGGGTGGTATTTCAAGCTATTTTTTTACTATATTTTTTATTACTCTTAACTTTTTGAAAAATTGACATTTTTTAACGAGACAAAGTTTAAATTAAAACTTTTTCTTTCTCCATTTATACATATTTTGATCTATATACAGAACTCAAATATTAGTTAAGCTATGCCTAAATAAAGGAACATCATTTTCATAAAAAATAGTTCATTTCAAACATAAAATCGCTTGAATCTCGGAATAAAAGGCCCATTCAGAAAAATCCTGGGACACGTATCTCATTATCTGTCGTAAAAAGGTGCCTTTTATAATTTCAGTCAATTCCAGGACCCGCATTCTTGGTGCTCCCCTTGTGAGTCGAGAGTGATACGCACACTAAAGTTTCACAGTTTCGGATAAAAAATCATTGAACATCGATTGGTGAGCGTGGAACGTTTTTAAATAAATTCGTTTTGTTGATCAGCTATTTTGCAAGTAAGATAATAAGGCAGCTAATAATTAAAATAGGGCGGTAATTTTGTACATTATGCTTATTGTCATTTTTATAAACTGGATGGATGTAAGATAATTTCCAAGCATTCGAGAAGTAAAAATATGTACAATCGGTTTTTCAATGACCGACCAGCAACGCTGTATATAAAGTACGTTAAAATTACCATCAGCGTCAGGTAGAGGTCAGGTACATTCTTTTAAATTATTTAAATGCGCTTGCCTCTTCTGTAGAGATACCCAAAAGCAAGAGATGTAGTGAACTATAATTTATAGTATAAACTATACTATAATTTGAGTGGAATATAATTTATACTATCGGATCTAATAAATTGAGCTAAAGTAATTAGAAAAAGAATATGTTAAAGTAGAGTCGCCTTGAGCGGGTATATTATTGCAAAACATATGAGAGTGTATAGACGTGTCGTTATTGAGATTCTTAATATAGGCCTAAAAAAGTCGGATGGTAAATTTCAGTCAAGACTCTACTTGATTGATTTAAGCATGATATTCAAACCGAGAAAGTTTGCTACAAACAGGTCTAATGCTTTTAAATTCAATCAAATATGCATATTACCGGATGGTTTCCATAAACAACGTGCACACTTCTTATATAAAACAAGATAAGTTTTCCGATTGACTAACTAATTTTGTTTAAGACATGAAAAACTTATTTAAAAAAGTACATTGTGGTACTCTAGCACTAGATTTCGATTGCTAATAAAAGTTAAATCTACACATACTCTTATAATATTAAAAAACAGGTACTATTTATCTCACTGTAAGAATTAAGAGTTAATATTCATTTCCCGAGAAATGAATATTAACTGTGGGTTCTAAGTTGACAGCCGATATCTAAAAATGAAATCTAGTATACCCACTTCAATTTCATAAGCCCTGTTGAGATATCGAGACTACAGATTCAAATATGGCCTATTTAAAAAAAATAATGTATCTTATATTGACTGTGGTTTTGTAAATATTTATGAAATCAAGCGAAACAGACAATAAAATTAGACAAAAAAAGCTCGTAATTGAGCTTTTATTTGGTTAAAAATACCAATGATTTAATTCATAAAAAAATGCAACTTAATACCATTTTCTCATGCTATCTTTGACTGCTTATAATTCTTTAAAAAAGTTAATCTTTTTAACGAAGCCAAGTTTTAATTTTACCTTTTTCTGACAACTTTTATAATCTTTTTTGAAAGTTTTTGTATAAGAAATAGTTTGTACGTGACAAACAATAGAAGATACATAATTTATAAGCAGGGCTTATGAGATAAAATAAGAAATACAGGGTTTCATTTTTAGATATAAAAAATCGATCCTTCAACATTTGTTGAAATCCATTTCCAGAAAGGTTTACATAATAACTTGTAAGTTCAAGTGTGCCACGCGTGTATAGAATCCTATAATTGTTCAGTCTCTCAATGAATCTTCTTGCTCATTTATATGGCGGAGTCCTAATATCCTTCTGGCGTCCAATATAAGCAGTTAGCAGCCAAGATAATAGAAGTTGATACACTAACCTGCAACAATTGAGTCAAACGATCAAGATTCATTTCGGCGGATGAAGCTCCGAGAAGCATTTGGGTGAAAAGACTGTTAATAACCGACATTTGATTCTGTAAATCCCGACAATCAGCTTTGGCTAGGCCAAGTTGTGATTCAAGATTTAATATCTCTGCATCCTGTGTATCTACCTATGATTTAAATAATATATCATTCATTATATAAAATATTCTAAGAAACAATTAAATATAAGCGGATAATATACCTTATCTTCGGTTTTTCGTAAATCCTCTTCCAGACTTTGATTATCTTTTTTAGCAATGTCAATTTCCAGCCTTAGCTCATGAATCTCTTTGAAACAATGATCTTTTAGCTCAGCCAGGATTCGCGAACGTTCATCACATAAGCTGCGAGAGCGAGCAATATCCTCAATTTGGCGATCAATTTCTTCTTTAATATCATCAGATTTGCTAAGAAAGCATCGGTCTCCCAAACGTACCAAGATTTGTGCCAATCTGTCTTTTAGAGTATTCACTTGCTGTTTACGTGAACGTAGCATACTACGTGTTTCTTCCGACATTCGTTTTAATGAAGCAATACGCAGTCTGTGCTCGGTGGGATCATTCTCCAATTGAAAACGCAAATCATCTGTGCGTTCTAATTGAAGCCATAGGTCATTTGCTACTTCATCTGATATCTTTAAAACATTTAAATTTAATTACTTTTTTAAATTTAAAGCAAAGCTCACTAAAACAATGCATTTTTCAAACATTTCATTACCTTTAATAAATCAGAAAGTCTCAAAGCTTCTACACGATCTAAAGTCTTTTGATCAGTCTTTTCCAAGTCATTATTTGCTTCAGTCTTTGATTCGATTACGGATTTTATTTGAGTTTCTTTTAAGTTTTGGAAGAGCTGGGCTGTTTCCGAATGAGCAACCTTTTCAGCTTCGAGTTCCTGTCTCAGCCGATCCATTTCAGATGAAATGGCAGCTAAAGCTCGCTGTCTTGCCTCTCGTTTAAGCAATAATTCTTTTTTAAACTCTTCATTCGCTGAAGATGCTAACGTATTTTCATTTACATGCGGGGCTTCACATTCACTATCTTCTGGTATGTGTTCTGTCGATCGCGCTAAAATTTGTTTAACTTAAAAATTATTTTGCTTAGAATATAATCGATTAAGAATAAAATATAAAGATAGTCTTTTGACTAAAGAAATATTTACAAGAAGATTGGTCGTTAGTTTTTAGAGCCAATTCGAGTGCACGAATTTGTTGAGTCGCTTCATCAAGAGCTTGCAATTGTTTCTTTTTTTCTTCACTTTGTTCAGCCAGTCGAGTTCTTAATGATTCATTTTTCGCAACTTCTTCTTTTACCATTTTTTCGGCGCTTATCCTTTCGATTTGGAATGTTTTCAACTTTGCTAGCAATTTCCCACTTTCGAGCTCTGATTTGTTCAACTTTTGTGACATTTCCTCAATATTTTTTGCTTTCTCCTGGCATTCTTGCTGAGAATTCTGAAAATTAGAGTTGAATACAATCAAATATAAAAAATTGTTCAAATAATTTAGAGTAAAAACAAAAATAAGTTTTTATAATCTAAAATAATGTTATATCAAATAGACGATTTGTAAAAACTCTATAATTGATCACTCTTTTGTCATACTTACTTCAATATCTTGCTTCAATTGTTCAATTACCATTCTTTGCTCTTCCAAATCGTTTATAAGCCTGTCATTTTTTATTTTCCATTCTGCTTTAACTGTATTTAATTCTTCGGCTTCTTTACTATATCTATCATCAACGTCATCAATATTCATTATTTCTGCATCGGAATCTTCTGTTTTATCAAAAGCTGGTGATTTTCTGAGCCTTCGTAATTTTTTGTTCATTGTCTTGACACTGGTATTTTGGTTTCTCAAGATCACTCGAGTTTTACCTAATTAAAAACAAATATGCATTAGATTTCAGCTACAATAAATTTCAGCTATCCGATTTACTGAACTTAAAGCTTAATGCATTTTTCAAAACTCAAAAACTATGGCGTTTGATTTTTAATACATAAATTTAACTATTGTTTGATTTAAGAAGGACACGAAATCAACATCATTTCAAATCTAATTTTAAAGTTGATCTTAAAAGTAGATACTATAAAATGCACGCGCAGCTCGTCTAAATTTAGTTAGTATGGCAGTGAAAAAATGATCTTATGGATTATGAACAATACGTATATGTGTATCATGAATTTTTTTCATATTCGTTAAAGCATATCAAAATGTTAATTTTATTTAAATTGAGCATAAAGTTAAAATTTGCTAAAATAAAAAACTAGCAATCTTTAATCCGAGATGTATCGCCCTGATCTATTCATAAATGACTGAATATCTATTTGAAAATCCCCATACCTTTTTTGTTTTTGTCTGTTTTCTTTTCTTTTAACGTGCAATTCAAGCACGTAGTCCTGGATTTTCCACATTTTTCAATACCTTCATTTATGCTGTTTGATGGCCTTTTATATTTAGTAAAAAGCCATTGCATATGTCCAAGTGCAAGATTGTGGGCGGAAGCAAGTTGTTGATTAGCCGCCGCTAAGTATGAAATCGTCTTTGATAGGTCCATATTTTCCTGAACTAGATTCATCGTATTTGCAGTGGGTATCGAGGCACATGCGTTTCTCGGCCAGTTTGACACTCGGTTATTATCACGCACTTCTTCGAAATAACTGGCTTAGTTATATAAAACACCTGCGTTAAATAATACAAATTATTACTGGCTTACATGAGTCTGGTAGGCACACAAAATAATAAAAAACAAATAAAAACAAATAAATATAAATCTCCGTCAAAGTTATATAATTTTGTAATGTAATATAATAAGACTAAAGTTTCTATTTCAAACGGAAAAATCGACGATCGTAAATGCGTTGGAAAAGAAAAGAATGTCTTATGTAGAGCAAAATTCACCTCTAACTCTCAAGACTCGCGGATTTTAACTTTCGCGTGCACGACGGCTCGACGTTCAACGACACACTGATACGTACTACTGAGCAACGCTCCGACTTTCGACAGCTCTTGCCAACTGACTTCGCTTTGTGTGCGATGTCGCTGCACGTGATCAACGATCCCCAGAAGGTAGAGCGTGTAAAGCGTTTGAACGATGTACTTATAACACGAATATGAGTCCCCAAATTTTTCCCTTGTAATGTGTGTTCTTTGAAATTACTACAATTTTTATTTGTCAGTGTGGAAATATATAACTTTATTGCAATATCACACCAAGATTCATATTTCGACATGTAAAAAATATCAATTTGAAAAGTAAACAACAAAGAAATTTATATTTATTTGTTATTATTACTAAAATCGATATGTTCACACCAAAATACTTTATTGTTTTCTTACTTTTCCAATGCATGCTTCTATAAATAAGTATGTGACCAGAAATGCAAAATTTTGCAGAAAATAAATATTACAAAAATGCTACTAAAATTCGGGTTGAAAAAAATAGGTCTGAACAAGGTAAAATAATGCAAGAAACATTTGCGTATACGAGACAGAAAACTGGTCCGAAGCCAGTGAAAATGATTGTATTTTTGCGCTGGCATCGATGAGTATGATTAGTACAACTGAAATTTTTATTATAAAAATTTATCTTGTCTCAAAATTCATTGTAAAATTGAATATTTTAGTCAATTATTTCAGGGTTTACTTTAATTAAAAAATATTATGTAGAAAGTAACAAAAATTTATAAAATTCATATAAAACTGGTTGAGCTCTTACTATTTTTTAATAAAGAATTTCATTCTTTTCATAAAAATATGTATTGGAATATAGCCGTAAAATAAAATATTCAAAAATTTCAATGAATATTTAATCTATTTTTATTGTGAGACTAGCTAAAAAAGAATTTTCACTTTAGCTAAACGGTTCAGTAAACTTTACACATTCTGTGGTCCCGCCAACAGGACTGTAATTATTTTACTTATTGCAAATCTTCTCACATAGAAAAACAATAAGTCTCATAACAAATAGAATGGATTTTAGCAAGTCATATTAGAAGCTGTTAACTCTATGAAATTAGCTTTATGATTGGCACTGACATGTGAAGATCATATTCAAAACACATTCTTTTCTAGCCATCTGAAAGATTTATAAAATTTTTCATATGTTGATTTTATACGCTGCAACTTTAATTCGCAATGATTTCAGTTAGCTAAGAAATAACTGCTTACAATTTCTACGTCCTTCTCCGATAAGTTTATTATTTGCGACGTTGAATACTTTTATCTTATTAACTACTCAAGAACATTCATTTGAGACTATATAACATATACAAACGCTATTTGGTCTTGTTAAATCTTTTTATCTATTACATACGTACAATTAAATAGTAATTATTACACAAATGAAACTCTCTGATACGACAGTATTTAAAATTAAAAAACAAGAATCAATTTGTCATCTAATATTTTAAAATGATAGACAACGAGAAGTGTTTGAGCCAAAATAATTTTAATATGAGATACATGTACATGACTTTGATAAATTCTGTATATAAAAGTAAATTAGAATATTTTTTAGGCAATTAACATAAATATTATGTGATGCTCAGCAAAAGAGATTTAAAAGAGATGATTGATAAATTTTAACATTAGGAAAATAAAACGAAGTGAGATAAGAAAAAATCTATTGCATATGAATTTTATAAATCTGCGGACGTTCTTAGCTTTATTTGTTTTGAATCAACTTTCAACTAAAATCTAAAAAAGCCAAGTGACTAAGAAGAATATATAAAATAATACGTCTGAGTCATCATTTATTGTAAAACGTTGCATAGTCTCGTGAAAATAGTCGTCAGAAGGAGAAAAACTCCAGGGACCAATGGCATCGGCGTTTTACCAAGTATATACCTGTCGAGTGGATGAAGAATTGAGGCACTCGGAGCGTTCAATCGACATTCGATCGATTGGAGAGAGCAATGATCAGAGTTGGTGGAAATAACACATGAATGATCGAGCGATGAATTAGTATACGAGATGTAGCGACGTGTAGCGCAGGTATAGTCAGAAAAGCTCGTTTCAGTAGCGGCTCGCTTCTGAAAATAGCCCACGGATGGAGCTTCTTGCAGGCCAGCTCGGCTCGAACGATCGAAACAAAGAGAAGCGTCGAACGTCAGGAAAAACCTTAGGGTTTCAACTGGTCTCGCCTCTGGTCGTCGTCTGGTTGGTTCAATTGGCGCCGCGGGTGCATATAATGCGCCGATCGGCGCGCGTTCAACTCCTTTGTTCGCCCGCGCTCGCGTTTTTGGGCTTGGAGTCGAACCAAGAGTGACTTTTGGCGTGAAAAGGCAAGAGAGAGAGAGAGAGAGATGCGTTCGCTCTCGGAGTCAGCCGGTAAACTGATTATCCCTTGGCCGGGGGCCAAAGATGCTCTGCGTTTTCCGTTCGTCGTCGCCTCGTGTCGCCACGTTACCGCGAGCTTGCGCTACGCCACTCCCTAAAAATACTTGTGCTCCCGCCTTCTTCTCTGCTCTCCACTTGCCAGCTACTACTCGACCTTATCGCTTTTGGACTTATACATCCAAGGCATTTTTTTCATTTCTTTAACTTTTCTTCTCTTTGAAAGCTCCTTATTTAGTTTTCTCGGCGTCTGACGTTGACTATAAATACAAGTGATGCGCGCCACTTAAAAATTTTACTCAAACCCCAACTAGTCACGGATCAATCCTCAAGCACGTGCGCATCGCATAAGCATGAATAAATTTATTGCTCTGAGATCAGAGTTTTTCTTCTGATGTCGGCTAAATAGGAACCAAATAGTATTTAACTAATCAACTTACACGCTAAATCATGGACAGGATGAACAATTTATTGCTTCAGTCTATGATATATTATTTGTCAACTTTGAATGAAGATTTAGGCTGAAACTCATATTCGTGCGCAGCATTGAATTGGTGGTAGATAAAAATTTGGATGGCACGAAGGTCGATTCAAAGCAAAGACGTAAATGTGGCATAAAGCACAGCCAGCCGAAAGGTATTTTTAGTTGGATTTCTTCGAACGATTCGTTGCTTGGAGTCAGTGGTGTACGCTGCTTTTCTCGTTTAAGTTTCCTCGCTTGTTTCTTCTCTTTTTCATTCTGCCAGTCAATATACTAAATTTACTCTCTATAACTTTTCCTCGCCATTAACTTGTCAAGTTTTTCCTACTACTGATAATATCAATTCAGGAGTACTGACGTCGTTTTGTCAATAACGGATCAGTTTATTACTAAAATATAAATTTTCACAATAAAGAACCGGATAAAAACGACGATAGAAATAAAAATCAGGATGTTGAAGAAATTGATGTCTATTGTAGGTATATCTTGATATTACTTAAAAATTTTAACAAATGGCTGTTAAAGGGTTCGGATACAATCATGCGCAAGGCTATCATAAAAAGCTGGCTGATCGCTTCGACTCTAAGAGCTACATCTAAGAATAGTCACAATCGCTATACTTCAACTATGGTGTATACTTTTGTCATAATTTGACTTTCATGTATATTACTCGACAGTACTAGCGGCTTCGTCAAACTCCTCGTCGAACTATAGCAATATATAGATTTCTATAAGAGTCATTACTATTGCGTTTTCAACCATAGTAGAATAATTAGAAATAATGATGAAATGGAAATAAGTATATTTTATTGGAAAACGTCTTTTCGTATACTGTACGTTCATTAAACTAGTATAGGTAATTAAATTACTCAAAAGAAGTTGTAATAAAGAAACTTGGAAGCGAAAACGTTTGAGGGAGATTTATCGGTAGTGAATGTTGCAGAGATCTACAATAACGACTGCGACCGTTTGATCAACTGTTGTTAAAATCAATCATCTCTTCGGTCATGTTCCATGTGTAGATTTTTTCTTATAGATAATTTGACAAATACGTTATAGATGTCGGTCAATAACAATACAAAGGCTTGCTGGATTGGTAGCTGCATTAATCAACAAATGTAAATGAGATTATTATGAAAAGAGAAAATCTTTTCATATTGAAATTTTCAAAAGTGCTTTCTATCATCATATATCAATACACGTTATAAAAGCTTTATCTTTCAGGATCCTGCTTACTTTCTTAAAAAGTCGAGTATAAATAATGTGTCGAATTTGCTTGTCAAAAGTCTCGTGTATACATACGACAAGAAAAACGCAGCAGCATACGCAGAAGAGGTTGAAATAGAAACTTGACAGTCGTGGACTCGTAGTGAACATAGAAAGACGGCGCGGACGACGACTGGAACAATGTCGTTCGAGTGCGCCTGCGCGTTCTAAAATCCGGGCACATTTGAATGGCCGCAAGCCAATATGACCACCTCGTAAATTAGCCCAAGCAACGGGTGTTAAGAGCCAGGAATCCCCGACTAAGCCTGCCAATGTAAAAAGAGTCTAATGAAATATGTCGCATTGGCTCACATTTTATAAGTAAAAAATAGCGTGAAAAATATCGACGGAGTTGGTAGGAAACTGCAACTCCTACTGAGAGGTGGGAGCAGTAGGCGATGGGGCAGAGCGAGTGGTTCCCCGAGTGGCCGCAGCAGCACGCGAGTAGCGCGATACTATAGCGAGAGCGGGCGCAGCTGGGCCAAAGACACGGGCAGCCCGCGAGGAGAGCAGCAGTTCCCTCTAGACGCAGAGAGCAAGTCCGTGGTACACGCCCAGCGCAGCCGTTGCACTGGCGCAGTGACAGCGCTCTCCTCTCGCCGAGCTCCTCGGGACAGAGCCGTGTGCGTGTGTGTGAGAGTCTGTCGCAGCCGAGAGGGAGAGAGAGAGAGAGAGTGAGTGAGAAGGAAAACCGAGAGACGGAGAGGAGTCACACACACGAGCGCGCGGCCGTGCAGAGAGTCGACGACGAGCGCGCGAGGAAGTGCGCGACACACGCACACACGCGCAGAAGTAGTGCGACGGCTGAGTGAACCAGAAGAGGATCTGCGGGGGCAAGGGAAGCGCCGCGACGACGCTGCCCCGCCGAGTCAACCTTGTCCTCACGAATGAGCCGCGAAGGCTGCCGCGTCGAGCAGCAGAGCCCCGAGCGCAGCGCCCAGCACGATAGAGCCGCGGAGGCCAGGTGACGACGGCCAGCGCGACAGCAGCCCAGGGCCCATCGGCCGCTCTCTTTCATCACAAAGTTCTCTCTCTCTCACTCTGCCTTACTCGCACACACCCACGCATTCTATCGCAAAGTCGTCCTCGGCCTGACCCCGGACTCCTCGTTCTCGGCTCTCAGCCCGAGCCTTCTCCATTTCTATCTTTCCCGCACTCTATCTTTCTCTCTCTCTCTCTCTCTCTCTCTCAATCTTGCTGTCTCGGTCGCGGGCGCAACGTTGCTGCAACAGCGCCAGGTGAGAAGACCTTACTTGTTTTACATACTTAATACTTTTCACTTTTCCCTTCCTTCTAGCGTATGTTGTACACGACACACACAAGGGCCCCCGCGCACAACCGCGCGCGCGCATACACACACGTACACACAAGAGCGGCGTATAGAGCGCCAAGCGCGCCCGCCGACAAGTCAATACTTGTCCTGGCAATTTTCTTCCTTACCTTATACCTTTTCCAACCAACAAAGAACACAAGACGAAAAATCGATGGCATTTCGCGGCTAAGGCAGCTTTACTACTCTTCCTCCTTCTTCTTTCCCCCTGTCTATACATGCATATATA